>ONZH01012799.1:0-127217 GCA_900303285.1 Rhinella marina
GCGTGCCTCCAACTCAGCTCCTCAGTTTGCCAACCACGAGTGCCATGGATGGCAGACATATGCGATGTACTGCGTATCTTTGAGGAGTCCACCAAGAAGGTCAGCAGCGAGGACGCTATAGTGAGCGTAACCATTCCGCTCCTAGGCGTCCTTAAAGAATCGCTCATCGCAATAAGGGAGAACGCATTGCACGCAGAGGAGACGGGGGTAGGAGGAGACGCAACGGAGCTACACAGTCAGACCACACTTTTGTCTGCTTCACGGTGGCAGTTGCAGGAGGAGGAGGATGAGGAGGAGGACGACGTGGAGGTGGCTGTGGAAGAGGAGGAGGATGCTGGCGGCGAGGGTAGCAGTCAGGCTGTGTGCGTCCCATTGGTTCAGCGCGGATGGGGCGGAGAGGAGGCGGAAGAGGAAGAGGAGGAAATGGCAAGTGATCCTTCTGGTGGGGGCAGTGAGGTCATGCCTATTCAGAGTCTGGCACACATGGCTGACTTCATGCTGGGCTGCTTTTCCCGGGACACACGTGTTGTCCGGATAGTGGAGAACAAACTGTACTGGGTCTTCGCACTCCTGGACCCCCGGTATAAAGATAACGTCTCCTCTTTTATTCCGGTAGAGGAGAGGACGAATCGATTGCTGGAATACCAGAGGGAACTCGTGCAGAACATGATGGAGATTTTCCCACCCACCATCGCTGGCGGCAGAGAGGAGAGGGTCTCCCAGAGTCCCACAACATCCATCAGGCCCACAGCCACCAGGGGAACACTCTCCAAGGTGTGGGACACGTTCATGGCACCCCCTCGTGCAACTTCCATCACTGCGGGGCCCGCTATCAGCAGGAGGGACAAGTATCGGCGGATGTTGCGGGAGTACCTGGCAGACCGTAACCCTGTCCTCCCCGATCCCTCGGCGTCCTACACTTACTGGGTCTCCAAGTTGGACACGTGGCTGGAACTGTCCCTGTACGCCTTGGAGGTGCTTGCCTGCCCTGCCGCCAGCGTGCTATCAGAAAGGGTGTTCAGCGCAGCCGGGGGCATTATAACCGATAAGCGCAGCCGCCTGTCAACCGACAGTGCCGACAGGCTGACGCTAATCAAAATGAACAGCAAGTGGATTGACCCGGACTTTGCTTCTCCAACCGTGGAAAGCAGCCAAAAGTGAAGTGCCATCTGTATGAAGTGCCATTTCCTCCTCCACCTCCTCCTCCTCCTCCTCCTTTACCGCCGTAGAATTGCTCCGTAAATAAGAAAAATGTATATGTCTATGGCTCACCTCTTGGGCCTCCACAAAATGTTTAAGAGGTCTCACCTCTTGGGCCTACTCATAATTTTTAACCGGTCTCACCTCTTGGGCCTCAACATAATTTTTAACCGGTCTCACCTCTTGGGCCTCAACATAATTTTTAACCGGTCTCACCTCTTGGGCCTCAACATAATTTTTAACCGGTCTCACCTCTTGGGCCTGCACAAAATGTTTAAGAGGTTTCAACCTCTTGGGCCCCCACAAAATGTTTAAGAGGTCTCACCTCTTGGGCCTCCTCATAATTTTTAACAGGTCTCACCTCTTGGGCCTACTCATAATTTTTAACCGGTCTCACCTCTTGGGCCTCAAAAATAATTTTTAAGAGGTCTCACCTCTTGGGCCTCCTCATAATTTTTAACAGGTCTCACCTCTTGGGCCTCCACAAAATGTTTAACAGGTCTCACCTCTTGGGCCTCCACAAAATGTTTAACAGGTCTCACCTCTTGGGCCTCCACAAAATGTTTAACAGGTCTCACCTCTTGGGCCTCCACATAATTTTTAACAGGTCTCACCTCTTGGGCCTCCACAAAATGTTTAACAGGTCTCACCTATTGGGCCTCCACATAATTTTTAACGGGTCTCACCTCTTGGGTCTCCACAAAAATGTTTAACAGGTCTCACCTATTGGGCCTCCACATAATTTTTAACGGGTCTCACCTCTTGGGTCTCCACAAAATGTTTAACAGGTCTCACCTCTTGGGCCTCCACAAAATGTTTAACAGGTCTCACCTCTTGGGCCTCCACATAATTTTTAACAGGTCTCACCTTTTGGGCCTCCACAAAAGGTTTAAGAGGTTAACAGTGGAAAGCAGCCAAAAGTGAAGTGCCATCTGTATGAAGTGCCATTTCCTCCTCCACCTCCTCCTCCTCCTCCTCCTTAACCGCCGTAGAATTGCTCCGTAAATAAGAAAAATGTATATATTTATGGCTCACCTCTTGGGCCTCCACAAAATGTTTAACAGGTCTCACCTCTTGGGCCTCCACATAATTTTTAACGGGTCTCACCTCTTGGGTCTCCACAAAATGTTTAACAGGTCTCACCTATTGGGCCTCCACATAATTTTTAACGGGTCTCACCTCTTGGGTCTCCACAAAATGTTTAACAGGTCTCACCTATTGGGCCTCCACATAATTTTTAACGGGTCTCACCTCTTGGGTCTCCACAAAATGTTTAACAGGTCTCACCTATTGGGCCTCCACATAATTTTTAACGGGTCTCACCTCTTGGGTCTCCACAAAATGTTTAACAGGTCTCACCTCTTGGGCCTCCACAAAATGTTTAACAGGTCTCACCTCTTGGGCCTCCACATAATTTTTAACAGGTCTCACCTTTTGGGCCTCCACAAAAGGTTTAAGAGGTTAACAGTGGAAAGCAGCCAAAAGTGAAGTGCCATCTGTATGAAGTGCCATTTCCTCCTCCACCTCCTCCTCCTCCTCCTCCTTAACCGCCGTAGAATTGCTCCGTAAATAAGAAAAATGTATATATTTATGGCTCACCTCTTGGGCCTCCACAAAATTTTTAACAGGTCTCACCTCTTGGGCATCCACATAATTATACTATAAAATATTAGGCCTTATAATTGGCAACTGTACTGTGCGTTCTCTTGCAAAATTCTTTAAATACCTGGTGTTAATACCCACCGTCTGAAAAGTTAGTACACGGCTGTGTACCTTGAACTCTAAAATATTAGGCCTTATAATTGGCAACTGTACTGTGCGTTCTCTTGCAAAATTATTTCACGGCTGTGAAGGCAAAATATTGTAACCAAAAAAAAATAAAATGCGGAGGGGGGCTAGCGGAATAGGACGTGGACGAGGACGGGGGCGCGGAAATGCTGTTGGGGGCCATAGTTGCTGGTTGAATTATCTGAGGTAAATGATTCTCCTTTAGACGACGCTTTCCCTTTGCATCGTTCTGCGATTAAACCATAAATAACTCTCTGCATATTTATACCAAATGCACCCAGTACGAAAAAAGTCATAGAAAGTTTCCAAACAGAGACTGGAAAACATCAGTAAGTTGAAAAAAACTGTTCGCTAAAAAAAAAAAAAAAGTTAAAAATAAAAATGGCAGTTGATAGTATCGAGCTATTGTCACAGAGAGACGCGATTACAACACCTTCATTTACATTCAGTACATGTCTCAAGGCATTGGGAGAATGAAAACAGGCCACGGCTGGAGTATGAAATGTACCACCGCTTTGTACTGTCCGATACTGACCCGGTCCAGGGTGATGTCCAGCGAGGAAAGCAGTGGAGAGGTGGTGGTCTGCGCAGCACCGAAAAAGGCAGCAAGAGGCAGAGGGATGTCCACAGGCAGAGGAATGTCCACAGGCAGAGGGATGTCCACAGGCAGAGGCATGTCCACAGGCAGAGGGATGTCCACAGGCAGAGGGATGTCCACAGGCAGAGGGATGTCCACAGGCAGAGGGATGTCCACAGGCAGAGGACAGTTCAGACAGAGAAGTGAGGCCACAGCCAGCAGGGCCGAGCGTAACCATCCCGCTCCTATGCGTCCTTAAAGAATCCCTCATCGCAATAAGGGAGAACGCATTGCACACAGAGGAGACGGGGGCAGGAGGAGACGCAACGGAGCTACACAGTCAGACCACACTTTTGTCTGCTTCACGGTGGCAGTTGCAGGAGGAGGAGGATGAGGAGGAGGAGGACGACGTGGAGGTGGCTGTGGAAGAGGAGGAGGATGCTGGCGGCGAGGGTAGCAGTCAGGCTGTGCGCGTCCCATTGGTTCAGCGCGGATGGGGCGGAGAGGAGGCGGAAGAGGAAGAGGAGGAAATGGCAAGTGATCCTTCTGGTGGGGGCAGTGACGTCATACCTATTCAGAGTCTGGCACACATGGCTGACTTCATGCTGGGCTGCTTTTCCCGGGACACACGTGTTGTCCGGATAGTGGAGAACAAACTGTACTGGGTCTTCGCAATCCAAGTTGGACACGTGGCTGGAACTGTCCCTGTACGCCTTGGAGGTGCTTGCCTGCCCTGCCGCCAGCGTGCTATCAGAAAGGGTGTTCCGCGCTGCCGGGGGCATTATCACCGATAAGCGCAGCCGCCTGTCAACCGACAGTGCCGACAGGCTGACGCTAATCAAAATGAACAGCAAGTGGATTGACCCGGACTTTGCTTCTCCAACAGTGGAAAGCAGCCAAAAGTGAAGTGCCATGTGTATGAAGTGCCATTTCCTCCTCCACCTCCTCCTCCTCCTCCTTAACCGCCGTAGAATTGGTCCGTAAATCAGAAAAATTTTTATATTTATGGCTCACCTCTTGGGCCTCCACAAAATGTTTAAGAGGTCTCACCTCTTGGGCCTCCACATAATTTTTAAGAGGTCTCACCTCTTGGGCCTGCGCAAAATGTTTACGAGGTCTCACCTCTTGGGCCTCCACATAATTTTTAAGAGGTCTCCCCTCTTGGGCCTCCACATAATTTTTAATACGTCTCACCTCTTGGGCCTCCACAAAATGTTTAACAGGTCTCACCTCTTGGGCCTCCACATAATTTTTAACGGGTCTCCCCTCTTGGGCCTCCACATAATTTTTAATACGTCTCACCTCTTGGGCCTCCACAAAATCTTTAACAGGTCTCCCCTCTTGGGCCTCCACATAATTTTTAATACGTCTCACCTCTTGGGCCTCCACAAAATCTTTAACAGGTCTCACCTCTTGGGCCTCCACATAATTTTATCAAGGTCTCACCTCTTGGGCCTCCACAAAATGTTTAAGAGGTCTCACCTCTTGGGCCTCCACATAATTTTTAAGAGGTCTCACCTCTTGGGCCTCCACATAATTTTTAAGAGGTCTCACCTCTTGGGCCTCCACAAAATCTTTAACAGGTCTCCCCTCTTGGGCCTCCACATAATTTTTAATACGTCTCACCTCTTGGGCCTCCACAAAATCTTTAACAGGTCTCACCTCTTGGGCCTCCACATAATTTTTAAGAGGTCTCACCTCTTGGGCCTCCACATAATTTTTAAGAGGTCTCACCTCTTGGGCCTCCACATAATTTTTAAGAGGTCTCACCTCTTGGGCCTCCACATAATTTTTAAGAGGTCTCACCTCTTGGGCCTCCACATAATTTTTAACGGGTCTCCCCTCTTGGGCCTCCACATAATTTTTAATACGTCTCACCTCTTGGGCCTCCACAAAATCTTTAACAGGTCTCCCCTCTTGGGCCTCCACATAATTTTTAATACGTCTCACCTCTTGGGCCTCCACAAAATCTTTAACAGGTCTCACCTCTTGGGCCTCCACATAATTTTATCAAGGTCTCACCTCTTGGGCCTCCACAAAATGTTTAAGAGGTCTCACCTCTTGGGCCTCCACATAATTTTTAAGAGGTCTCACCTCTTGGGCCTCCACATAATTTTTAAGAGGTCTCACCTCTTGGGCCTCCACAAAATCTTTAACAGGTCTCCCCTCTTGGGCCTCCACATAATTTTTAATACGTCTCACCTCTTGGGCCTCCACAAAATCTTTAACAGGTCTCACCTCTTGGGCCTCCACATAATTTTTAATACGTCTCACCTCTTGGGCCTCCACAAAATGTTTAACAGGTCTCACCTCTTGGGCCTCCACATAATTTTTAACGGGTCTCCCCTCTTGGGCCTCCACATAATTTTTAATACGTCTCACCTCTTGGGCCTCCACAAAATCTTTAACAGGTCTCCCCTCTTGGGCCTCCACATAATTTTTAATACGTCTCACCTCTTGGGCCTCCACAAAATCTTTAACAGGTCTCACCTCTTGGGCCTCCACATAATTTTATCAAGGTCTCACCTCTTGGGCCTCCACAAAATGTTTAAGAGGTCTCACCTCTTGGGCCTCCACATAATTTTTAAGAGGTCTCACCTCTTGGGCCTCCACATAATTTTTAAGAGGTCTCACCTCTTGGGCCTCCACAAAATCTTTAACAGGTCTCCCCTCTTGGGCCTCCACATAATTTTTAATACGTCTCACCTCTTGGGCCTCCACAAAATCTTTAACAGGTCTCACCTCTTGGGCCTCCACATAATTTTTAAGAGGTCTCACCTCTTGGGCCTCCACATAATTTTTAAGAGGTCTCACCTCTTGGGCCTCCACATAATTTTTAAGAGGTCTCACCTCTTGGGCCTCCACATAATTTTTAACGGGTCTCCCCTCTTGGGCCTCCACATAATTTTTAATACGTCTCACCTCTTGGGCCTCCACAAAATGTTTAACAGGTCTCACCTCTTGGGCCTCCACATAATTTTTAAGAGGTCTCACCTCTTGGGCCTCCACATAATTTTTAAGAGGTGTCACCTCTTGGGCCGCCACAAAATTTTCCATGAGCCTCTGGCCAGCCCACGGCCTCTTCCTGCCTTTTGCGGTCCTACGCATCCCTCAACATCCCCACTGCTTTACCTGCTAGACATGACACTGGGCCAGGTCGGGTGACTGACATCTCAAGCGCCAACAATTTGGGCATTTTAAGGCTTCTGCATGTGTTTGAGTTGTTTTTACATTTTAAAGAAGACATGTCTGACCACATCTCACACACACACACAATGACAATTAGGGGTGGGGTCTATTTGCTTTCCCCTTTGCTTATGCCATCTGTGGTTGTCATAGGCAACGTGATTTTAAGGGGTGCAGAATTTTATCTTCTTTTTTGTCTAGTTTGGCTTGGGGTCCATGGCAATGTAGAGGAAAGAAGGTTTCCTTGTATGGTCTCACTTTACAGAGAGGTTAGATTGTGTTTGGAGTGTATTGTTGAGAGGCTGTGATAGTGGCGTAATAGTGCGACTTGGGCGCGTTATATGCACCCAGACATGCTTCCCCTGCTGTCCCAGTTGCATTCCAGCAGTGTTGGCATCCTTTTCTGAGGTTCCAGGGTGGACTTGGTGACCTCCAAGTGGTCGAATTGAGATTTCCAAGTGGCGAGCATTTTTTTCCCATAGACTTTAATGGGATTCGATATCCGGTCGAATAGTCGAATTTCGCAGTCTATTCGAATCGAATTTCGAACTTTCGAATATTTCACTACTCGCTCATCTCTAATAGTTATAGATTGGGGATAGGGGAAACCTTACCACAACCAGAATACCCCTTTAACACACAAGTACAGTGCCAACACCAAGATTGCTACATAAACACAACAGTGGAACTAAGCAAAGTGCCAAAATATATTACTGGAACCAAGCCTATAACACAAGTACATTCCCAGAACCAAACTTATGACTTATTTATCTGTCTATTCATCCTTCCGTAGGATAGCCGAAGGGGTGGGCAACCTGTGGCACTCCAACTGTTGTAAAACTACAATTCCCAGCATGCTCCATTTATTTCTATGAGAGTTCTGAGATGAGCAGAGCAAGTATGCATGCTGGGAGTTGTAGTTTCACAACAGCTGGAGTGCCGCAGGTTGCAAGTCCCTGGGATAGGCCAACAATATCAGTTCAGCAGGGGTACAACTCCTGGCTGGTGCTCCTGCTGATATGCTTTCCTACAGTAGCTCTGGCGCTGGAATTACAAAGATCAACCATCTTCAGGATAGGTCATCAATATCAGATCGGTGGTCCGACTCCTGGTACCACGCTGACCAGCTGGTAAAAGAAGCCGTGGGAGAGAAAGGTGTGATATCAGGTGATTAAAGGTATGTTAGAGTTGCGGCTGTGGGACAGGTCAGTGCTCTGAACACTTGCCCTTGCAGTAGAGGACACAGCCACCATCAGGGCCAGGACTTGGGGTAGGCGGGGGAGGCGACCGCCTAGGGCGCCTTCTGGAGGGGGGCGCAGCTACGGGGGGGGGGGGGGTCCAACGGGTCTGGACCCCCCCTAGAACCACTTTTTTTTTTTTTTAAATTCCTCAGGGCCGCACCGCCGATCGCCACAGGCGGTGTGGCCCTGGATCTAAGTGCAGTCGGCGTGTGGGGGCAGTAGGAGATGAGCGCTTCCATTGTGGAAGCGCTCATCTCTATAGTCATCTGTATCGCCGTCCTCAGGACAGCGATACAGATGCCTGTGCTGCGGCAGGGGAGGGAGAGGCGTCTCCCTTCCCTGTTCTTCTGATAGGCTGTAGGCACTAATGGCTGTAGGCACTAATGGCTCAGGCAGCGCGATGACGTCATTATCATCGTGCCGCCTGAGCCGGGCAGCACACAGCGCGGGACACAGGCCGGAAGAGGTCTGCACCTCATCGCTGCTGATGCAGGTAAGTATTAGTGTTTTTTTTTTTTTTTTTTTTAAATAGATGCCATATTATAGGGGGGCACCTGCTGGCAATTTCTCACTGGCCAATTTACTGGGGCATTTCTTGCTGGCACATTAAGGGGGGGGGGGCACCATGGGGGAGAGGAGCACTGTGGGGACATCTGGGGGCCTTTTTTTGGGCACATTATGGAGGGGCAATATAGGGGAGAGCTGGACTATGGGGCATCTGGTGGCACTATAGGGGCATTATGAGGAAGGGGAGCACTATGAGGCTCTAAAGAGGCCTTTTTTGTTGGCACATTATGGGGGCACTATGGCATCTGGTGGCAATAAGGGGGAATTTTTTATAGGCACATGGGAGAGCGGCACTATGGGGCATCTGGTGGCATCATTTGGGGGCACTATGGGGGAATCTGGTGGCTCTAAAGGGGCATTTTTTTACAGGCACATTATAGGGGGCACTATGGCTTCTGGCACTAAGGGGGCATTTTTTTACTGGCACATTATGGGAGGCATTATGGGGCATCTGGTGGCACTATAGGGGCATTATTTTGGGGCACTACGGGGGAGTGGAGCACTATGGGGGGCATCTGGTAACTCTAAAGGGGCATTTTTTACTGGCACATTATAAGGGGCACTATGGCATCTGGCACTAAGGGGGCAATTTTTACTGGCACATTATGGGTCAGAGGAGCACTATAGGGGCATCTGGTGGGGGCAGCAAGAAGGGGCATTTTTTACTGGCACATTATAGGGGGTACTATGGCATCTGGCACTAAGGGGGCAATTTTTACTGGCACATTATGGGGAGAGGAGCACTATAGGGGCATCTGGTGGGGGCAGCAAGAAGGGGCATTTTTTACTGGCATATTATGGGGGACACTATGGGGGCATTTACTGGGGCACTATAGAGGGGTATTTTATACTGGCATACATTATGGGGACATTAGCTCAACTGCAGGCACTAAGCGGGGGTATTTCTTGTTCTGTCATATTACAAGGTGAGTTATTCCTACTTGGGGGTATTATGGTCAGCTTTACTACTACTGGGGGCTATGGGGAACACGATGTCTAGTATGGGCACTATGGGGGCATTACTATTAAGTGTGCTTTGGCAGATTATTTCTATTGGTGGGATTTTGGGGAGCACTGTTACTTTGGGGGGCACCGTGGCACAGTATCAATTTAGCACAATTATTTTTGGGGGACATTATCTTTATACTATTAGTGTCCGGACGCAGTTATTTTGTTAGGGGACTCTGTGCCAATAATTGTTGTAGGGGGCACTATCTGTGTGGTAGTTGTATTTTTCAGGGGACAGTTTCTGCAGTATAGTATTAGGGGGCACAGTATTGGGGGTGGCAGGATGAGGTGTTCAGAAGAAGTGAAGATGATGGAAATGTGGGAAACTAATGTCTGTTTGTATCTCTGCAGATACGAGAGATGGCTAAAAAATCTTCATGGTGGTCTGGTCCGAATGGAGAAGATGAGGAAAGAGAACATCTACAACAAAGGTGACATCACTGGATGTAAGAGGTATGGGGCGCTATGTAGGAGAGGAGATGCTCCGGCTCCTCCCCCTGCCATTTGCAGAAGGAGTATTCAGAGCTGGGTGAGGACAGCCAAGGGGGGCAGCAGGTCACGGGTGGGTGGCAGATGGTGGTGGGGAACCACAGGCCTTGAGCAGGATCTGAGGAGAGGGAAGGAGCTTCCTTGCTGTAGCCTGCTGTTGTCTATTGTATAATGTGAGGCAGGCAGTGCAGCCAGGACACGTCCTCTCCTCTCTGTATGATGTGTACAGGCGGGACTCAACAATATCATTTCAGCTGTACAGTGTTTGCTGGGAGTGGCCTATTATATTTAGGAGGGGCTTATAATAATGGGCGGGGCCAATTTGGGGGGCGCCATTTGACTACTTTGCCTAGGGCACCAAACTGCCTAGTCCCGGCACTGGCCACCATCCCCAGACGCACCAGAGAGACTTCTCTGAGGCTCAGTCCTATTTCCTTGTAGATTGTATGCTCTCTACAGTGTAGTATGGTATCACATGGCCTGTACTGCTCTTTATCAGGCGAGTTCTGCCCTCACCATAGAAAGTCATTTACAGTCTCACTTCAGAAACTAGCATTTAATATGTAAAGTTAATACAAACCACTTTCTAATGTATTGTTATTATCCATATTGCTTCCTTTGCTAACTGGATTCATTTTCCATCACATTATACACTGCTCATTTCTATGGTTATGACCACCCTGCAATCCAACAGGTGTGGTCATGCTTGCACACTATAGGGCGTCGCCCTCTCTGGTGGCCAGGACCTTGAGAGCACACATAGGCTAGTCATTTTTCTTATAGTGCGCAAGCACGGTCACCGGTGCTGGATTGCAGGGTGGTCATAATCATAGAAACAAGCAGGGTATAATGTAATGGAAAAATGAATCCAGCCAGCAAAGGAAGCAATATGGACAATCACATACATTAGTAAGTGCCTTGTATTAACTTTCTCTACATGATCAATGCCATTTGCAGAAGTGAGACAACCCCTTTAAAGAGGACCTTTCACCTCTCCTGACATGCTTGTTTTAATAGCTTCATACATTCCCCATGTAATAACAATTCTGAAACAGCTATTCTTATGTCTTGTAAGGGATCGTATCTTCTCAGGGCGTCGACATCACACAATATCTTCAAAACATGGGGATTTTCAGGTCCAACTCAGTTTTATTGGCACCAGCACACCAAAACAAATCATAAAAACACCTGCCCGGCTGGGCTCTGACTAAACATAGTTCAGCTAACTCACCTAAATACATACGCTGTTCACACACAGCTTTTAAGTGTGGCTTCCTCAGCCATTCAGTCCAGCAGCCTCCTGGCTATGACTCCAACCGTATCCTTTGGGGGGAGATGGTCCAATAGTCCTCCCGACTATGACCGTGTGACCCTCTTCTCCTAGGGTCACTGGGCCCCCCAAACTTCCAGGCTACACAGAGCCTTGTGGCCCCTCAGCCCTCCTGGCTGAGACCACACACACAGAGCCTCCGCAGGCTCCAACCTCTCAGGCCTCCTCAGCCTTTCACCTCTCTCAGGCTTCCTCAGCCTTGTGGCCCCCCCAGCCCTGCTGGCTGGGACCACACGGGCCCTCTCCAGGTCTGTTCCCTGGGGCCCTCTCTCTCTAAGGCCCCTTTCACACGGGCGAGATCTCCGCGCGGGTGCAATGCGTGATGCGAACGCATTGCACCCGCACTGAATCCTGACCCGTTCATTTTAATGGGGCTTTTCACATGAGCGTTTTTTTTCACGCATCACTTCTGCGTTGCGTGAAAAACGCAGCATGTTCTATATGCTGCGTTTTTCACGCAGAACTGGCCCCATTGAAGTGAATGGGTCTGCGTGAAAATCGCATTGCATCCGCACACAAGTGCGGGTGCAATGCGGTTTTAACGCATGGTTGCTAAGAGATGTTGTTTGTAAACATTCAGTTTTTTCGCACGCGCGTGATAAACGCATCAAAACACTTCGCACCCGCGCGGAAAAACTGAAAGAACATACACAATCGCAGTCAAAACTGACTGAAATTGCGTGTGGATTTGGTGTGGATGCGTGCAGATTTTCCTGAACGCATCCGGACACACTCGTGTGAAAGGGGCCTAACACACAGTGCAGGTTAACTTATCCCTGCCTGATTAATCCAGCTGGCCTCACCTGGGGCCAGGGAAAACCTGTGACGGATTAGGGTGTGTGGACTGGAAGACTCCCACTTCCAACCTGTCTCCCAGTCAAAAAAATCCAGCCCATGCAACATTAAACAAAACCCAACTCCAGCAACTATGCTTGCTGAAGCTATAGCACTTCTGGATTTCAGTTCTCACTTGGCTAAACTGACAAACCAGGCAAGATACACACCCCACACCTCACATTACTACACACATCACCACATACACCCCCCCCCCCTCTGTTCAAACCTGTGGGGGTGAACACACGTTTTCCCTTTATTCTGCCACACTTTCCTGAAGTCTACCACAGTGGGTTTCCTCAGTTCTGTGCTATCAACATCAATTAGCATTTTCACATCACATACGTTTTTACCAACAGGGGGAGCTTCTTCCCCAATCACCACCAGCAAAGGAAAATGGGTGTCATCATCATCACACATTTCACATGACCCCACATTTTCATTATGCATTTCAAATAATATCACATGTTCATTCTATACTGTCACGTACCATGTGGTTATCGTGACACGTGTTCAATGTTGCTCATGTTTGTGCCCTGGTATTCCGGATTTGGTTGTATGCTGGTTGCCAGGGGCAACGTGTAAATTGGTGGTGTCTCGGTTGTTCTCCGTGACACGGCTTCCATGTTGCTCATGTTTGTGTCCTGGTATTCTGGCTGCGGTAGTAGGCCGTGGTTGCCAGGGGCAACGTGTAGTTTTGGTTGCTGGTATGTTCCCTGATTGCATACTTCCCTCCTTCCCTGTCTGGTTCTCATGGGGTTAACATATTGACCTGGGTGTGGTCACTAGGTGCTTTTATTCTGTTGTTGCTAGCCTGGTGGGTGAGTTGTGCTTCAGCCTCCGTTGGTGCTGGAGCTATGCACCTTTCCTGGGATTCCATCTGCCCAGTCCTTGTGGCCACTTAATATGTCATCGAGGTCTTCCCGAGGTCCTCTCATCCCCTTCCCTTATTCCTGTTATTTGGTTTATGTACGGGTGGGTGTTTGGTCTGTGACTGCCATGTGTCTTCTGACATGGAGTCCAGACATTTCCTGTATGTATGTGCCTTCGGTGAGAGGGCTCCAGGGTTCCCCGGAGGGGGAACACCGATACTGTGAGTTGTTGCTGGTGAGCTGGTTCCTGGGTGTGTTGTGTGTACTGAGTCCTGTTAGGTGTTCGGGTTCCAGTACATGTGCCTGGGCTCCAGTCTTTGGTGTATGGACTGCTGGTGCTTCTATCAGCAGTATCAGCAGGTAAGTTGCCAGGTGCACCGGGACCATCCTGGAGGTGCAGTCAGTGTGTTCTGGATAAGTGCATCCCTACCATCTGGGGCTCTGTGAAGAACGGGGCTCACTGGGTTTCTGCCGTCTGGGTTTGGTTTTTGGTGTTTCCGGTGCACTTGGTTCAGTGGTTTTCCTTGCCACTGGCTTCTTGCCTGCTGATCGGTTTTCATCTCACTGTAGTGTATCGGTGTATGCTCGGTGTGGAGATTCCCCTCCCACACCGTAGCGTGACATATACCTCATCTGCACCATTGCGTTCAATGTGCATCTCCCTTACACCTTCATTTAAAGGTACAGGTTCTGCAGGAGTGTCTCCATTTCCCCACAACTCCCAGAACAAGGGAAAATCACAGCCCAACATTACATCATGCATGAGCCTATTTGCAACACCAAATTCATAAGTCCCAGTTCCCAATGGAGTCTCGCACTCCGCGATAGCCACAGAATAGTCTCTGCTATTCCCATGAATGTTCATCACACTCACGTGTTTGTCCAACACATAGTCCCCAGCAGCCAAGTTGCCATGTACCAGGCTCACCTGGCTCCTTGCATCCAGCAACGCTTGGACTGGACTGCCATTTACCACAATATCGCACATTTTTGTCTCAGTCTCTAGCCCCAGTGTCATGACACTTAACGGCTTGGCAGGTAGCGACTGCCGCCGGCTCTCACCACAAATCACATCTTCTATGTCACACACACACAAACAGGAACGGTCTTACCAAACGCCTTCACGGTATCGACACACCCAGTAGATAAGGGCGCTGTCTCTCCAGGGACATCTCCACTGAGGTCCGCCTCCTTCCTCGGGAACTTGGGAACCTCCAGCCCCTGGTTCCTGGTCACAGGATGCCATATCGACTCAATCCTGTGGTTGCCATAGGAAACGCCTTGGTTGCCGACTTTTCCTTCGGATTCTCTAGTCGCACCATTTAAAGCACTCTCTCCATTCCATAGCTGTCGAAACCACGGAAAGTCTGTGCGCAGCACGAATTCCACCTCCAGGGTCTCACATTTTAGCAGCTCCCACTGCACAGAACTATAGTCCTTTTCAAAGGTTAGAGACACTGCGGTCTCTGTCACTGGCCCCCTCTCCAGAAAGTCCAGAACATCGGGCATCACCCGAGACACTCGTTGGCGGGAATCTAGCGTAACCCCCAGCGGGATTCCCCCAATCACCATTTCACAGGACCTTTCATTCTCTTTATCAGCTCTTCTGATTAAAGAATCCTTCATTGCACAGTCCTGCATCAGCTGCTCACGGGCACTATATGAACTTTGCACAGCAACACCCGCCATCATAGTGACCTTCACAAAAAATTTTTTCCAAAACGACAGTCTCTCTCACATGGGCTACTGGCCCTTTAAATTTCAGCAAGCTTTACTTGCCACACCGCAGAAGTGTCCGGATTAGCAGCTGCAGCTTTTTCCAAACAAACAGGCTTCCGGCCCTTTAACACAGGAACACAGCAACATTCAGCAGCACCTGCTCTTTGTTCATGCTGTTGCTCCTAGCAACACTTTGTTTTCACTTTTCAGTTGCCCCCAGCAACAACATTGTGCCTTCTTTGCACAGACGCACGCCTTGGTGGCATCAACATGCCCGCATCCTCCACCATATGTAAGGGATCGTATCCTCTCAGGGGGTCGACATCACACAATATCTTCAAAACACGGGGATTTTCAGGTCCAACTCAGTTTTATTGGCACCAGCACACCAAAACAAATCATAAAAACAACACCTGCCCGGCTGGGCTCTGACTAAACATAGTTCAGCTAACTCACCTAAATACATACGCTGTTCACACACAGCTTTTAGGTGTGGCTTCCTCAGCCGTTCAGTCCAGCAGCCTCCTGGCTATGACTCCAACCGTATCCTTTGGGGGGAGATGGTCCAATAGTCCTCCCGACTATGACCATGGATGCCGTTATGCCGTGGATGCCGATGCCGTTATGCTCGACGGAAACCAAAGTTCTGTCGACAGGACTTTGGTTTCCGTCGAGCATAACGGCATCCAGACGGATCCGTTATGCTTTCCCATAGGCTTCTATTATGACGGATCAAAACGGAATGCCTCTTAACCCTTTCTACCCTGGAGGTTTTTTCGGTTCTGCATTTTCGTTTTGCGCTCCCTGCCTTCAAACAGCCATAACTGTTTTATTTTTCTGTTCACATAGCTGTATGAGGGCTTCTTTTTTGCGGGACAAGTTGTACTTTCCAATGCCACCATTTAATATTGCATATGGTGTAGTGGGAAGCGGGAAAAAAATTCCAAATGGGGTGAAATTGCAAGAAAACCGCTATTCCGCTACAGTTCTACGGGTTTCTTATTTACAGCGTTCGATGTGCATTAAAACTGACCGGTTACTTTCATTCTACTGGTCAGTACGAATCCGGCAATACCTAATATGTATAGTTTTTCCTGCGTTTAGATGGTGATAAAATAATTAGAAAGTTGCCCTTTTTTTTTTCCTTGTCGTATCTTGACCCCTATAACTTTTTGGTATTTATGTGTACAGAGCTGTATGGAGGCTAATTTTTTGCGGGGTGGTCTGAAGTTTTTATTGATACAATTCTGGGGTGTGTATGACTTTTTGATCACTTTTTATTTAATTTTTTTTAGAAAAAAAAAGCGACAAAAAACAGCAAATCGCCATTTGGACACTTTTTTCCGCCACACAATTCGCCGTATTGGAATTTTTTTTTATATTTTAAAAGTACGGGTGTTTTCGGTCACGGTGATACCCATAATGTCTATATTTATGGTTATTTAGGTATTTATTTTTTACTTATACGGAAAGGGGGGTGATTTGAACTTTTATATCTTTTTTATTTTTTATATATTTTTTAACATTTTTTTTAATTTTTTGGTGATTATTTTAAAGCTCAAATATGAGCTCATATATTGTGTTTTGTTTTTTTTTCTTTGAGCAATTATGGATCATAAGGCCCAGATCATAAGGCCCAGGAAGTCGCCGCAGACGGAGGTAAGAAGCGGCAAGTCTCTGCTGTTAGAAACAGCAGAGACTTGCCGGCCATGACGCCTGCCGCACCCGCGAGTGGGCGTCATGTCCCCACGGCGCCGGTCGGGAAGGGGTTAAAGGTGTCCGTTTTGATGTCCGTCCTAGGGATTCAGTTTCTTTCCGTTATAACGATGTTATAACGGAAAGCCTGAACGGAATACCTAACGGTGATGTGAACGAGCCCTTACTTATCCCTGCCTGATTAATCCAGCTGGCCTCACCTGGGGCCAGGGAAAACCTATGACGGATTAGGGTGTGTGGACTGGAAGACTCCTACTTCCAACCTGTCTCCCAGTCAAAGAAATCCAGCCCATGCAACATTAAACAAAACCCAGCTCCAGCAACTATGCTTGCTGAAGCCAGGGGCGGTCTTGGCATTTCTGGGGCCCTAAGCGAAGTTATGTCCGGGGGCCCCCCCCCCAATGACGCGTCACGCCCTCTGATGACACGCCCTCTGATGACACGCCCCCTCCCCAATGACACCCCCCCACACACACACACACACACATCAAAGACTTTTTTAACAATGCGCCCCCATGAGACCTCAGATCAGCGTAATGTGCCCCCTTGAGACCTCAGATCAGGGTAATGTGCCCCCATGAGACCTCAGATCAGCGTAATGTGCCCCCATGAGACCTCAGAGCAGCGTAATGTGCCCCCATGAGACCTCAGAGCAGCGTAATGTGCCCCCATCAGACCTCAGAGCAGCGTATTGTGCCCCCATCAGACCTCAGAGCAGCATATTGTGCCCCATCAGACCTCAGAGCTGCTCATGGGGCCCCCATCAAACCTCAGATCAGCGTATTGTTCCGCCATCAGACCCCAGATCAGCGTATTGTGCCCCCATCAGACCTCAGATCAGCAAAATGTGCCCCCATCAGACCTCAGATCAGCTTAATGTACCCCCATCAGAGCTCAGATCAGCGTATTGTGCCCCCATGAGACCTCAGATCATCCCACTGTGCCCCCATGAGACCTCAGATCAGCGTAATGTGCCCCCATGAGACCTCAGATCAGGGTAATGTGCCCCCATCAGACCTCAGAGCAGCATATTGTGCCCCATCAGACCTCAGAGCTGCTCATGGGGCCCCCATCAGACCCCAGATCAGCGTATTGTTCCGCCATCAGACCCCAGATCAGCGTATTGTGCCCCCATCAGACCTCAGATCAGCAAAATGTGCCCCCATCAGACCTCAGATCAGCTTAATGTACCCCCATCAGACCTCAGATCAGCGTATTGTGCCCCCATCAGACCTCAGATCATCCCACTGTGCCCCCATGAGACCTCAGATCAGCGTAATGTGCCCCCATGAGACCTCAGATCAGGGTAATGTGCCCCCATCAGACCTCAGAGCAGCATATTGTGCCCCATCAGACCTCAGAGCTGCTCATGGGGCCCCCATCAAACCTCAGATCAGCTTATTGTGCCGCCATCAGACCTCAGATCATCCCACTCAGCCACATAAGAGTAAAATAAAAAAGCTTTCTTACCTGTCCTGTGGCTGCCCTCCGGTCCGGCGCTCCACTCTCTTCCCTGGCTGGCGCGCACTATGACCTGACGCTGCGCAGCGTCAGGTCATAGTGCACGCCGGCCAGGGAAGAGAGTGGAGCGCCGGACCGGAGGGCAGCCGCAGGACAGGTAAGAAAGCTTTTTTATTTTACTCTTATGTGGCTGGGTGGGATGATGGGGGGTCCCTACATACAAGTGAGCGCTTCCTTAATGGAAGCGCTCACTTGTATTGGCCATCCCTGCTGGGCCCCCCAGAATGTATTAGGAGGGCGGGCGGTCTTGGGCACAACAGCGGAGCGTGGGGGCCCCCTTAGACGTCGGGGGCCCCACGCAAATGAATAGGATGCGTGGTGCCCAAGACCGCCCCCGGCTGAAGCTATACCACTTCTGGATTTCAGTTCTCACTTGGCTAAACTGACAAACCAGGCAAGATACACACCCCACACCTCACATTACTACACACATCACCACAGTCTGTATGTTGTGCCATTCCTTTATTATTTCTACTAGAAGTTATAATTGAATTCCTAGCAGTCTGCAGTAAGGGTACAGAGGGGAGGTAACCAGTTGGGGGTGTGTACCTGCCCAGACTCACTCTATCCAATCAGTGCTGTCATTTTCAGACTGTGCAGGTACACCCCCCCAACTGGTTACCTCCCCTCTGTACCCTTACTCAAGGCTAATAGTAATTCAGTTATAACTTCTGGTAGAAATAATAAAGGAATGGCACAACATACAGACATAAGAATAGATGCTCCAGAATTGTTATCACATGGGGAATGCATGAAGCTATTAAAACAGGCATGTCAGGAGTGGTGAAAGGTCCTCTTTAAGATGACATGTTTGATCTCTGGAACCAATTACCAGTTTTTCAGGAACCAGTGGTGTCAGGAACCAATTAATATTGTAACTGGAAGCACCGCTGTAATTATAAAGATTAAAATAAACAAAACCATAACTTTAAAGAGACTCTTTACACCCTCCGTGCCATTGATTAACAGCTTTTTTCCTTTTGCAGTCAGCGGAGGGAAGCAAAGACAGCCAGGATCTCATGAATATAAGGACTCTGCAGCAGGCTCTGTGTATTGTACAGCTCACACTAGGGCAGCATTCCGCTGTTGAGACATTCCCTTTAAGAGGACTGAAATTAAATTACTACTTTAAACTTATCAAACATTGTTTTCCTTGGCCTTCACCCTGGAGCCCTGGAGTTGCAATTGGCACAATAGTACTGAAACAATGAAAGTCTGTTTTGTAGTAAGCAGTTTTGTTTTCGCTTTGGACTTCATAATGATGCCATTGGTGTCAGCTAAGATGTGTGTGAAGTGAGGATAGCACAGAATTACAGGATTGTACAGGTACACACTGCCATCTACTGGGCAATCTACATTCAGTGACAACATTTCCTTTTGTGTCTATAAACCTAGTAGTGGTTCTTACTTAGGCTAAACCACACTAGCATTTCAATTTTCCGGTATTGAGATCCGTCATAGGGTCTCAATACCGGAAAAAACGCTTCCGTTTTGTCCCCATTCATTGTCAATGGGGACAAAACGTAACTGAACAGAACGGAGTGCTCCAAAATGTATTCCATTCCATTTGGTTGCGTTCTCATACTGGAGAGCAAATCGCAGCATGCTGCGGTTTTCTTTCCATTATGGGACGTGAAGCAAGATGGATGACCCACAATGCAAGTCAATGGGGACGGATCCGTTTAACTCTGACACAACACAATCCGTCCCGCATTGACTTTCAATGGAGTTAATGACGGATCCATCTTGAGTATGTTAAAGATAATACAACCGGATCCATTCATAACGGATGCAGACAGTTGTATTATCAGTAACGGAAGCGTTTTTGCTGAGCCCTGCCGGATCCAGCAAAAACGCTAGTGTGAAAGTAGCCTTAGGCCGTCCTGTCCCTCCGACGCTCTGAAGACCTGCCGGGAGCATGTAAGTATGTATGTGTATTTGTCTGTGTATATGTGTGTGTATGTTTATGTGTATGTATGTACTGTGTGACATGTATGTACTCCACGCGTCACTGCGGCAGGCCTGATCCGGCAGCACCCTTCACCTGCCGGATCAGGCCTGCCGCTAGTGTGAAAGTAGCCTTACTCAAGTAAAGGCCATATAAAGTAAAATCATTCCACTAAAGACGCTGCCTGCACAGAACTCAGGCAAGCAGCAGCTTCAGGAGCTCCTAAACAATTAGCTACTGAGCTGTGGATAAGACGAGTCCTCATTTATAAGGGTATGTTCAAACTTGCATTAAAGGGTTTCTGTCACCAGAAATGACCCTATTAAACCAAGTGTCATTTGCAATGAGCAAATGACACTTGATGCCAGTAATGTTACTATTATAGTCCTCAGTAACGCCGTTTTGCTAAAAATTACGATTTTATAATATGCTAATGACCTCCCCTAGGTGCAGTAGGCGTGAACCTGCACCTAGGAGAGGCCGTAATTATGCCTCTTACCACGCCCCCGGTCGCGCTGATTGACAGGGCCGGGCAGCCAGCTCTTTCGGCTCCCGGCCCTGTACGATCCGAAATCCCGCGCCTGCGCAGTAATGAAGCCGGGACCCGGGCGGGCGCCGGCTCTCAACGCACGCTGATCCCGCGCCTGCGCATTGCGATCAGCGCGCGTTGAGAGCCGGCGCCCGCCCGGGTCCCGGCTTCATTACTGCGCAGGCGCGGGATTTCGGATCGTACAGGGCCGGGAGCCGAAAGAGCTGGCTGCCCGGCCCTGTCAATCAGCGAGACCGGGGGCGTGGTAAGAGGCATAATTACGGCCTCTCCTAGGTGCAGGTTCACGCCTACTGCACCTAGGGGAGGTCATTAGCATATTATAAAATCGTAATTTTTAGCAAAACGGCGTTACTGAGGACTATAATAGTAACATTACTGGCATCAAGTGTCATTTGCTCATTGCAAATGACACTTGGTTTAATAGGGTCATTTCTGGTGACAGAAACCCTTTAAACAGATTTGTCAGGCAGTTACGGCAGAGAACAGCTTGCTGGTGTTCTCCAGATTCGACCTAGCCGGATACTGCCATTCACTGCTGGCCCTATTGACTATAATAGGAACCAACAGGGATCCGGCTCCTTTCCGACATAAGTTCTGGCTTGCCAAAAGCTGGCATTTTGCTGGAAAGTGGCCGAATCTGGTGAAAGCTTCCAGACCAGCCTGCCAGATCATTACGCAAGCGTGAACCTACCCTAAGGATGAATAATGGCTTATAATGCAGAAGACTTCCTCTTCAACCCACCTAGCACCAGGTCACTGTATAATACTGCCACTCACCGGACACACAGTGCTGGCTGCCCTTTCCCTCTGTTCCCCCAGCAATACTGGATATGGGTACATCATAGGTCCAACCACCTATCATTCCTATTTAGGGGCTGTTTAAGCACTGTTTATTCATCACTGATATCTGAATACACAAGCATCAATTCAAACTTGCTGTTGAATTCTGGTGCAGGTACCTTCTTCCTTCCCAGGTGCTGTCCTTTTAAAGGGGGTTTCCAGGTTACAAATATTGATACCCTATATTCAGAATCATCAAAATCAGAATGGTGGTGGTCCAACAACCAGCACCCCCACTGACAGCTCAATACACCATGTAGTGGCCATTCTGGGGTACTGCAGCTCTACTTCCTTTCAAGTGAATGGGAGCTGAGCTTCAGAACTCCAGCAAAGTAATCTACACAGTGTACAGCACCTTCTGTTTCCATCTGTACACTGTTACCTTCTGGCGCTGCAGCCTGAACCAGCTGATTGATGGATTTGACAGGTATTTGACCCCACCAACAACAATCTGATATTAAGGACCTATCCAGAGATTAGGTCATAAATATCTACAGCCTGGAGAACCCCTTTAATCAAGATTTCGGGAAGAGGATAGGCTTTGGGTAGATGGGGATGAGGTAAAGCTGGCCATACACGTCTTTAAATTTCAATCCACCAACAAAAATTGTGCATTGTGACAGCTCAACAACGCCCCAACATCTTCTGCCAGGGGTCAGGCAGGATGGACATTAACCTGTCCTGTAATAGGCCAGCAGTGCTCTCGTGAACAGTGCTGGCCAATCCAAGAGGATGGCTGGACAAATAGGAAATGTCTTGGGCTACCGATGCACAGTGTGCACCAGATAGTCTGAGAAATTTTGACCCTCCCCCCCCCCCTCGCTGCCATCACACAATACAGGCGCACAGAGGGAGGACTGTACGGCAGGCTGCAGGGGGTATCAGGGGCACAAAATGGACATAGGAGGCACAAGGGGTGCATCCCTGATTTTAGGCTCTGATTTCCAGAGTGTAGATCAGAGCCTGAAACCCGCAGAATTACAACAACTACACTCTGATTGGTCCCTTGCCAGCTTGTCCTGTGTCTTTTCTCTCCATGAGAATGGAAACTCCAGGGCTGTAACACTTTATAGTTAATAGTTTAGAGGCAACTGAACTGTGGTAAATTACATGCAATCTGGACGTACAGTTACGTCCATATGTGAGAAGGGGTTAAGAAAAATTACCATAATTCAAGTATGTTGTTGCAAAAACCACATGCATAGCACAGCCATGATGTGTGGCAACACCTTTAAGGCCCAGCCACACTTTCAGGTTTCCTGATGCAATTTTGGAAGCCAAAACTAGGAGTGAATTAAAAAAAGAGGTTGTACCTGTCTGGTATACTTTCTTTCCTTTATGATCCACTTCAGGACAGTCTACCTTCTAGTGTAAATGTTACCGCTGGTCAGTCCACAGTGTAGTGTACATGCTGCATCTGGTCAGTCCATTTTCTACAGCAGTGTTTCTCTACTTGCGGTACATGTTCCAGAAAGAGTCAAGAGGTGTGTCAGGCATAAAAAATATCTATGACTGTTCTAGCATCCAGTAATATGTCCATCGGGCATTTAAAGGGAGTCTTTCACCTGTTTTTCACCTATATAACTAGCACTGCCCCACAGAAGACTGCAGACTAGAGATGAGCGAACGTGCTCGTAACGAGCACTGTAGCGCTCGGCTCCCCTGCTGTAGAAGGAAGTGTGGGTGGGGATATAGATATGTATATATATGCATGCATATATATATATATATATATATATATATATATATATATATATACACACATATAGATATGTGGGCCTTCCCCTTTAATAGACTTACATATATATATATATATATATATATATATATATATATATATACACACATTCAGGCGCCTATTTCACATGTGTGTATATGTATATATATGTATGTAGGCCCCTTTCCACATATTTATGCCCCCACTTGTATATTTATGATATTTATGCCCCCACTGGAACATGGCCAACTGATCCTTCCATAGGTATAGAGATACATGTATATATGCCCCCAATATTATATGCATGTGTCTATATACACATATATTCTAATACATATAGATATGTGTATATATGCCCCAGAATTATATACATATGTCTATATGTGTATAAAATCTCCCATGTCCAGGTGCCCCCCCTACAGGCGCATACCAATGCGCCTTACAGGGGACAGATGGTGACCTGATGACTGGACTATTAAAGTCCAGTCATAGGTACTTCAAAGACAGGTGATCGATAAGATCCTCTGTCCTGTTAAAAACACATCAGCCATGCTGGAGATGTTTACCATAACAGGGGCAGGGAAACAAAAGGTTTCCCTGCCTCTGTATGCCGCGCACCTCCGGCGCTGTAATTACAAGCGCCGGAGATGCATAGCGCTCCCCAGGCAGAGGATCAAAGAGATCCTCCGCCCGGGAACCAGCGCGGGCCGGCGCAGTGACGTCATATCACCACGCCGGCACACATTTAAATAACCCGATCGCGCTGCGCTCTTGAGTTGAGCCGTGCCTCCCCAGCAGGAATCATCCCCTGGAAGGCTGAGTAACCCTTGGTTCCCCTGAACCACCAATGAATTAACCCCTGACTTTAACCCCTTACCTCCACTGTAATCTTCCCCTTATATTAACCCCTTACCCCACTATACCACACCCCAGCATTTCCCCTGAACTACCCTGCAATACTGCCCTGCCATTAACCCCTACAATACTACCCTGCCATTACCCCTGCAATATTGCCCTACCATAATATCGCCCTACCACTCCCTGCATATTAACCCCTTGCCCATATCCACTATCTATTCCCTACCATTAACCCCTTAATTCACAGCCACTATACCACCAACGGTTTTACCCTATACCATACCACATTTGTATCATATTAACCCCTCGTTATCCCCTGTTGCTTACTCCTCTGCAGTGTATTGTAATTTAACCCTTTACTTCTCTAGGGATAGTAACGTAGATAGGCTTGGGAGGGCTTGCTATATTTATATTTGTGTGATTGTATTGTTTAGATTTGTGGGTGGAATCCGTAAGTGGGATTGTGCAGTGTAGTTAGGTTTTGTTGTACTGTATTGTTCCGTAGACGTAGTAATAACTAATAAATCTTGTTATTATTTATAAATACAGTGTGCAGTGTATTTATAGTATCGTTGCAATTTATACATATAGTCCATTTCAGGTTGTGTGTAAAGCAGTAGGTAATTACGTAGGTATAAATAGGCGGAACTAGCGAAAGCGAGATTACGCCTATTTATGAATATTAATTATTGGTACATCCCAAAATATCAATAATTAATAGCCCCTACAACACCTGCGCTCGCATGGGCACAGGCATCCGCATCCGTCCTCCTCACCCGACGGATGCGGATGCCTGCGCCCATGCGAGCGCAGGGGACCCAAGCGCTACAGTGCTCGTTACGAGCACGTTCGCTCATCTCTACTGCAGACACATCCTAGCCATACCTGTGTGCACTGTGTGTCTGTATTCCATGTCCAGGAAAAGCACTTTTATTCTGCAGGAAAATAGCTCACAAGTGCCCGGCTCTGCTGCTGCTGCAAACCAGACTGAAGAGGAGAGGGCTTCTTTAGCTGCTCATATCTTGGGATTGGTAGCTTTCAAATGATACCAAATCATCAGCATTACCAACATCAGCATTATATCCAGTATATCAGAAGATATAGCCGTTTGAAATCGAGTCGGGAGAGAAAGCTGTTTTTAGTTTCACTTTCAGCTGGGCACTTGGGAGCTGTTTTCCTACAAAATAAAAGTGCTTTTCCTGAACATGTAATACAGACACACAGTGCACACAGGTATGTCTGGGATGTGTATGCAATCTTCTGTGGGGCACTGCTGTTAGTTATATAGGTGAAAAACAGGTGAAAGGCTCCCTTTAATGACAGTGCTATACAGTGATGGGATACAGCCAGTTCTGGGCAGTCTCCAGATCTGATTGTCAAAATTATAACTGGATTGTAAGAACCATTCGCTGGCTAAATCCCGATCCAGAGCTCTATTCTGCTATTCTATCAGTCAGTGACAAAAGTACAGAACACCATCCCAATGACAGACAACTGTATCTTCATCTTCAGGACAGTGATACAGTTGAAGACTGCGGCAGGGCTCAAGAGCCAAAGGCAGTAGAGTGGCACAGACGGTCAATTATATCATTACTTCCACCTGAAACGGATCTCATGCAGTGTAATAATGTGTTCGCAACGACATGCACAATGATGCAGGCAGAGCGATGATGGAGGGGGGGAATTTTAACTATTTGGGGCACTATGAGGATGCATTATACAAGGGGTGTTCAGTAAGTTATCTACCGGAAAATGAAAACAAAATTTCCTGAGAAAATTTAACATGCTACTTTTCAATGTAATCCACTTGACTTCAACACACTTATTCCACTTTGTTGTATATAATAGAAGAAAAGCCACGGCACTCTCCAGGATCTTCTTAATCTTCAGGTTTATTGTAAAGACTTACATGTAAAAGGGGTATTGAGCCCTCAGAACAGAAGGAAACTTCTTGCTGCTGCAGGAACCCTGTTACCTCCACTTTCACTGTATTATCATCAGGAAACCGTTGCCAACATTCGTGTCATCCACCGTGAATTGACCTTTGACTTTATCAAAACATCATGAATGATACTGGAAATGCCTCGACATGAATGGGGGTCATCGTTAGTTGAATCCCTACCCCATTTAAACAGCTTGGTCCAAGTGCATCATCACCATATACAGCAATCAACCTTGCATGGAGTTATTTAGGCCTTTCTTCCTTGGTAAGGAATTTAAGCACGGAACGAAGCTCCAAATCCCTCACTTTCTTTGTAGACCTGCGCGGTACTGCACCTGCCATCCTGTCACTTCCAGTGCTTTCACTGTTACTGTGTGTGTTGGATGTCCAGACATGTCTCAACCTGCACAGAAAAGCTCAGGTCTTTGAACACCCTAGTGACTACTGGGCCACTATAGGGGGCATTTTAACTCTAAAAGGCACTATGGGGGGCATTATAACTATTGGGAGCACTATAGAGGTAAATATACTTACTGAGGGCAGTACAGCGTTATAACTAATAAGCTATAGTAATTAATTAATGAGTGTGCATTCTTCCAGCTTTTTTTCCAAACTGAAAAACAGATCACATATTGATGCAATATGGTTGGGAAAAAAAGAAAAATGAAATGAAGTTGGAGACAATCCTGATTCAGCAGAGGGAAGATCACCAGTTTTTAGCAGACTTAATCCAGATATGTGTTTACATAATTCACCGGAATGAGCCCTAAAGGTACAGTAAAATTCACATGTGGGGGTTTCTCTGAAGATTTTACCTGGTACTCGATAACAGTACCAGTCAAGTTGATTAGATTCTAGAAATCTCATTCACATGATGACATTTTCCATGTGAAAAAAATGAGCATGCTGTGGATTATTAAATCAGAAGTATGCATTGCTCTTACTGCTGAGGATTTTCACTGTGGGTTTCACAACTTTCAGTGTGGGGTGGAGTACTCTAGGTAACAAAATTCACATTGGAAATTATTTGCCGTGCCTGGATAACTGACAGATCCCATCAATCCTTTCAAGGAGATTATATAAACTTCTAACTTTGATGTGGCTAGAATATACACATTAGAGATTAGATCTTGGTTTGCCATAAAAGCCCAAAATCTTAGCTTTCATATATTCTAGATGCTATAGTCTGAGGCTACATAAAATGTTATACTTCCTGATCCTGTTGGTGAGTGCAACTTACCCTTTTACCAATCAGGTCTATTTAGTTCCAGTGAATATGTAATATGTTCATATAGATATTTTACATAAGTCACATATTGTTTTTTAGGAGGTGCCATACATCTTTAGTAATACTGCGGTCAGACTTTTATCCACAAATATTCATCTTTTCCTTTTTTTTTTTACCAAAAGTTATGCTTTTGTGCAAAATTGTATGAGGCCATTGGCTTCAAAGTGCTGGGTTTCATTGCTAGAAGCCACCACCTGTTTCCTTTCAGAAAAGTATATTGGTATGGGCAGGGGTGGGATTCAAATTTTTAAGAACAGGTTCCCTACTAAACGGCGGACACGCGGCATCACGACACATGTTTACATATACATGCCCCATATATATGGTACACATACATAAATACACCATATATACACATACCACAAAACTTTTAAAAAGCCTAAGGATTTAAACTACCAGCGCTGCGCTAACTCCACCCAATGTCATGTCATGTACATGTTCCAACCCTAACCCCCCCCCCCCCCCAGTAGTTATGCCAGATTTGGGATGGTTGGAAGGTACTCATACATAAACAGACTATATAGACACTACACTCACATAATCACATACACAATATACACCATACAGTATATAAATTACACCTAGGCTACACTTACAGTAGATTTACCTGCTCCATATACATTTTATACACATTTGTACCTAGCACTACAGACATATTTGCATACAGATTATATTGCTATCCAGCATACAGCGCACATACCTCTTACATCCAGTGACTTCTCCTCTGATGAAGACGTTCTCTTTTCTCATCTTCTCCTTTTAGACCAGGCGCCATGATGATTTTTCACCCATCTCTCGTCTCTACAGTTTGACCAAAAGACATCTTAGGTTCCTACTTTTCCATCATCCTGCCACCTTCAATACTTAAAATGAGCACCAGGACAACCCTTATGTGTGCCAGTACAAGAAAATCCCCTTAGTGCCCCTATAATATGTGCAAGTATAAAATACCCCTATATAATGCCCCTAGTAAATGCCCACATAGTGCTCCTCTCCTCTTCCCGACAGTGCCCCCATAATGTGCCAGTACAAGATTCCCCAATAGTGTTCCCCAGAATGTGTATAGTATAAATGTCCCTTCTTAGTGTCCTCATAATGTGCCTATAAAATATGCCCCCATAGTGTTCTTCCCCCCTCCAACACCATAGTGTGCACATAATGTGCCAGTTTAAGGTGTCCCCTATGACGTGCCAGTATAAATGCCCCCATAGTGTTCCCCATAATGTGCCAGTAATACCCTAATGATGTGCCAGCAATGCCCCCATAATAGTCCCCATATGCCAGCAATGCCCCCCAGTTCACTGTCCCTCAGACCGTTGGACTATAAAAAAACTATGAACAAATCCCTATGCACACTGCACATATCTTATTTTAAAGTAAAAAAAACAAAACGGGAACAAATACAATACACTGTGCCCCCATCAGACCTCAGATCAGCCCACTGTGCCCCCATCAGACCTCAGATCAGCCCACTGTGTCCCCATCAGACCTCAGATCAGCCCACTATGCCCCATCAGACCTCAGATCAGCCCACTGTGCCCCCATCAGACCTCAGATCAGCCCACTGTGCCCCCATCAGACCTCAGATCAGCCCTCTTTGCCCCCATCAGACCTCAGATCAGCCCACTGTGCCCCCATCAGACCTCAGATCAGCCCATTGTGCCCCCATCAGACCTCAGATCAGCCCACTGTGTCCCCATCAGACCTCAGATCAGCCCACTGTGTCCCCATCAGACCTCAGATCAGCCCACTGTGTCCCCATCAGACCTAAGATCAGCCCACTGTGTCCCCATCAGACCTCAGATCAGCCCTCTTTGCCCCCATCAGACCTCAGATCGGCTCTGGGGACACGCGGCACTTACGCGCCAGACAGCTGCCGACGTGAAATATCGGTAACAAGTTACAGCAGCCTGCACCAACTGATGGAGTGATGCCGAGAAGGAAAGGGAGTACTCCCTCCCGTGGAGGCAACTTCTGTATGAAGAGTGGTGAGAAGCGCACAGCGCTTATAACATCTATACTTAACATTGAAGTTTTTAAATACAGAGTGGTGGTGCTACTGTGACATTTTTCACTGAGGAGGAAAACTGCTACACGTTATAACTAGAGTTGAGCGAACGTGCTCGTAACGAGCACTGTACTGCTCGGATCCCCTGCGCTCGCATGGGCGCTGGCATCCGGATCCGTCGGGTGCAGTCGGGTGAGGAGGACGGATCCGGATGGCTGCGCCCATGCGAGCACAGGGGATCCGAGCAGTACAGTGCTCGTTACGAGCACGTTCGCTCAACTCTAGTTATAACTGATATATGGCTATCACAGTTCTTTATTGAAAACGACTGAATTTATATATGACTGCAGTTACTCCAATGGATAGTTATAAATAAACTGCACATAAGGACATAATATATTAGGTTTGCTACGAGAGCTCCGCAGCTTAAACCAATTAAGGGGACTGGAGTCAGCTAACTCACATTTTAACTATATGTATATGGTCTATTTTATATATTTTATTTTTCAAATATAATCGGTGTGTCATATGAGGCATCTAATCAATAAATACTCAATGTGCTAACAGCCGACCTTTTTTGGATTTTAATTTGATTTTATACCAATTGGTTTGTTGGTGGTCAGGCTAAGCTTGAGTGAGCACTCCTCTATAGCTATCTATTTTAGGATATGATAGGCTTTCAATTTCATCCTTTACTAAAGCAAAAAAATGACTTTGGAGTGTGGGAGGAAACCGGAGGAAATCCATGCAAACACTGGGAGGACATACAAACTCCATGTAGATGTTGTCCTTGGACAGATTTAAACCTAGGATCCCAGCGCTGCAAGACACCAGTGCTAACCACTGAGCCACTGAATGTATGACTTTTTCTTGTTAGCTTCATATAGAAGTCAGTCCCTGGTGACATGCAAAGATCCAGGGATATATCTGTCATTAATGTGGGCCCTTGTGTTAGGTCCATTGCTGTTATGTTGGTATGACGATTGACATACTGTTAATAGGACCCTTTATCATCTAACAGTATTTCTTCACGACCAGTGCAGCATTTATATATAATATCACAGTATGTTATAATGGGAAGCAGTAAATCACACATAACGTGACTGTCTCTGCATTTGTTCCTTATGAGTCTGCAGTAACCTTTTGTTCTACTGCTCAAGCACAGGTGGATGAATTCACATTCAATTTGGTGAGTAAAATCAAGTACTGTATGTCACTTGCATGTATGTGCTCCTTTTGGCAGGTGCAGATCACTACATGGTTTCATCCATCCGATGGTTACATCTATACTCATCTTATAAACCAGCCTTGTAGACTAGGACAACCTTATCCTTCTTGGGCCATCTTTCCTGCCCATATACAGTTTTCAACTCCCAATCATTATGATCTTTAAATACATGTATGTATGTGGTTAAGTATAGAAGATTCTAAACAGATGAGTTTAAATGAAGATCTGTAAGTTCCATGGGTTGGGCCTGGATATCCAGATAAAGATCTCCTTCTTCAGGTACTTGTTATTCCAGGGTGTCAGGATCAGAAATGAACTACACTCCTGTCCCTGACTGGAACCTTTAAATTTCCGGTTTTGGCTTTGCTCTCTGATGGTTGTATGTTTTAGATGGAGTACCATCTTAGATTCAGAGCTTACCCTTTCTTTCAGAGTCAACTTAGATCTCCTGGGTTCCTCATGGTTATTCTTTACTTTGTGGAGGGTTCTCGAATAGCTCAAAATCCTGAACAATGAGTTCACACATACCCCCATGATATTACAGACAGGATGTTCTATCTAGTTGAAATTTTGTCCTCTAGGCTTTGGGCCCCATTCCCTAAAGTATTGCCTCTGGTATTTCTCCAGTGGCGCTGTAATGAAGGACTCCAGGAAATCGAATTACCGGTAACCCCAATTGCCTTTTTCATCCTGGCTAGAAAAGTACATATCTCGCTAAACTACTTTTAGAGCCCATTACGCATTAAAAACCATCAATTACAGAAATTGAAAATAATAAGTTCTTAATAATACAGATATTATATTTGTGAGAGAAAACAGACAAATAAAAAACATTACTCTGAGTGAGGATCATGGGGACAATACATAGGAAATATCTGGACTCTGTACAGTATAGTAAGTAAAATAACACTGAGGAAGACGCTGCCATGATTATAACTTCAAAATTAATAGTTAATTGTAAGAAAAACAAACACATCTAAGCATATAAAGAAACCTATTAGACAAGCGGAAACGACAACACTGTGCATCTCTCAGACACGGCCGTCCTGCCTCACTTGTACCTGGTGCAGGGGAGCATTCAGCTGCGTACACCAGATTAAACATTTATCCTGATGTTACCTATAGAGGCCTCTACACATTAACCCTCTCAGATGTGTGCAGGTTTAACCAGGCTTTACTGACAGGCAGCTGTACTCTGGGAAACAAGGGGAAAATTGGCATAAAAATCAGAGAAGATTGAAATTACTTAAAGGTAATTATTACCAGAAGATTCACTTTTAAATCAGTTACACTGCCTTGTATGGCTAGCTCAGCTGAATACTGTTAATCTATTTGCAAATGAGCAGTTAAGTGCACCAAGAGCGGGTCCAAGCCACTCTGTGCACCCCTGCTCCTCTACCAGCCCCTCCCTCCCTCTTCTTGATTGGGTTCCTGCACAGCCATCTTGCCTGGATTCTGTCAATCAAGAAGAGAGAGCGAGGCTGGCAGAAGCAGGTGAAGCAAGGGTGCAACCAGGGGCTCAGCCCCATCTTTGGTGCATTTAACTGCTCATATGTGTATGGAGAGAAAGGAAGCGATACATTCAGCTGAGCTAGCCCTACAAGGCATTGTGCCTGGCTTAAAGGAAATCTGTCACATGATTTTAGTGTTTTAAACTAAAACTATAGCCATGTTCAGTAAAGTACCTTGAGTCTAGATGTGGTCTCCAATCTTTTTTTTCAGATTCCGTTTTCGTTTTATTTGACTTATTCTGATATGTAAATTTCCTCTGAAGGAGCCCAGAGGGGCGTTAGGGAGCCCAGTAACGCCCCCCTCCTGTGCCCAGCACGCCTTCTTCATGCTCCAAAACGCGCCTATTTAGGGACGGACTAACGGCCCATATTAGCATTGTAGGCCGCCGCCCCCCTCAACTACGTCACGGCAGCTCTGGAAACCACTCGCAGAGCTGCCTGCGTCGCCCGGCCGAAATCTCGCGCAGGCGGCTCTGCGAGTGGTTTCCAGAGCTGCCGTGACGTAGTTGAGGGGGGCGGCGGCCTACAATGCTAATATGGGCCGTTAGTCCGTCCCTAAATAGGCGCGTTTTGGAGCATGAAGAAGGCGTGCTAGGCACAGGAGGGGGGCGTTACTGGGCTCCCTAATGCCCCTCTGGGCTCCTTCAGAGGAAATTTACATATGAGAAAAAGTCAAATAAAACGAAAACGGAATCTGAAAAAAAAGATTGGAGACCACATCTAGACTCAAGGTACTTTACTGAACATGGCTATAGTTTTAGTTTAAAACACTAAAAGTGAATTTTTCTGCTGACAGATTCCTGGCGGATACACTGCAGATTTGGCATATCCACGGTATATTACAGTACCAACAAGCTGGATGAAACTTTTCAAATCTCTACATCTACATGTATGTGAAAAAAATTCACAGCATAAGTTGATCTCTGAATTTTAACTCTGCAGCATGTCCGTTTTATGCTGTAGCTTTCCATTGTAGAAGTCATCCTTTGTAAATGCATAGGATGAAATTCACTGCATGCTACTCATGTATTCTGCAGCAGATGCAGTTTTTCTGGACCAAATAAGTTGTGTGTGGACATACCCTTAAAGACCTTCTGTTAGCAGGATCAACCCTACTACCCCAGGCATAATGCTGAGCAAAACACCTTGTTTATATTCCTCAGTTGTGCCATTCCTAGGAAAAATAAATTTGTATTAATATGAAAATGAGGTCTCTGCGGCATCAGGGGGCAGGGCTCCTCTGTTCTGCTGTTAAAACACTCCCCCCATTCCCTTGATTGACAAAGACAAGGGATTTCACCTAGTACTGTAATCTCGTCTTTGTGCCTCTACTTTCCCAGCAGTTGAGATGACTACTGCAGATGCACAAATGATGACATCCTCCAAGAGGAGACTCATGACTTTGTTCGGGTGGAGGAGGACGTCATTAGCACTTGTGCAGTAGTCACCCATAGTGAACGGGGCCAGGCAAGATGCAAGAATTGCAGAGCGCAATAACTAATTTACATATTAATAAAAAGTTATGTTTCTCAGAAACAGATGAACCTAAATAAGTTATTATTTAAATCAGCAGGACCAACCTTACCAGGCATATGACTGGTGTAATAAGAAAGATCCTGCTGATGCTCTTTAAACTGGCATCCTATAATCCAGAAAGTCTGATACTCCAATATACAATACAATGAGTAATATCATAACACTTGATTGAGGAAGCAAAGATAATTATGAAATTCTTCGCCTGATCAGAAGTCATACATAAAAAAAAACAAAAACACACCCTTTGGCTTTGAGCATGTGTTGAATAAAGATCCATAGAAAGTATAAGGGATCCGTATTATGGCCCACAATACACAGGCACCGGCCGTGTGCAGCCCGCATCGCGGACCCATTCACTTCAATGGGTCCACAATCACAGAGATGCGGAACGGAGGCACGGATCGGAACACCACGGAAGCACTACGCTGTGCTTCCGTGGTGTTCCAATTCGTGCCTCCACACCGCAAAAAAGTAGTGCATGCACTACTTTTTTGTGGTGCGGACCGTGGGATGCGGATCGCGGACCCCATTCAGTGCCCATGCATTGTGGACCGCAAATTGCATTCGTGTGCATGAGCCCTAAAGCTTATGAAAGCCAAAAGGGGCAGAAAGCTCATGGCACCGGTTCGGCATCTTCGCTGTTTCATACAGTAGGTTTAGTTACCCTTTAACCTGTGAAATCTGGAACAGTCGCCTAAAGCACATCAAACCACATCCTTCATTTACTAGCAAGCATTAAGGTACCTGCATATTGGTGCGTATGAACGAGCAGAAGAGCCGCACAGATTTCCATGTGGCTTTCTGTGCGTTCTGCATCCAGACCGCACCAAAAACCACAATTTCTAATAGTGTTTTTCGGTGCAGTTTTGCTGTCAGATCTTACTCTTCATTTGAAGCTAAAACCGCAAACATAATTAACATGCTGCAGAATCTGGAAATCCACACTGCAGGTAAATTTCTGAGCAGAGGAAATCCAGAAAGTGAGATTTGTCTATTCTCATACACTTTGCTGGTACTATAATATGGCTGCAGTTTTTCCGCACAGGAATCTACGCTGAAAAAACGCATGTAATCCGCAACATGTGCAGGAAGCCTTAGTGGCGATATCCAATTGGTTGCAATGAGCCTCTGCAGTTTTTGATGCCCCCCAAGATTGATCCTGGATTCTGAATAATCAGCCGCATAAGACCCGTCCACATATTGCTGTACAGCTGTAAGAAAAGTATCATTGTCCTTATAGTTTGAACATCAGGACGCTGTCATAAATCCTCCTTGGCAGCAGACGCTCTGTTTGTTTCCGTGGACGACTTTGACTTCTTGCTGTCACTTTTCTTTTTTTTCTCTGGCTTGCTCAGGTTTTTGGTTTTAGTACTGCCATCTCCTCCCTTGCCCGGGTATACCTGTCCTTCGAGTGTCACATCTGCACACCTGTCCTGACCCACAAGGAAGTCCTTCACCTCCCAGGCATAGCCACCGTCACGCAGCATAAAGATCGCTCTGTTTGGTCCCACAATGAACCTACAGTGAATCAAAGAAACAGTTACACTTGTGCTGACATCACAAACCAAAGCTGAAAAACTGGTCCTGATCTACTCCTGCCCACAAAGCGGGTTTGCTACAATGTATCCGTTAGGCTTCATGCACATAAATGTGCGCCCGCCGTTCCGTGCATGCATGGGCACCATCTGTGCGGTTGTCACAGATGGATCCAGACCCATTCACCTTCAATGAGTCTGATATCCATCTGCACTGCAAAAAAACATAGAACATGTTCTTTTTTTTTTTTTTTTTTGCAGTGAGGCAAGTAGAGAAACCCCATGAAAGCAATCCGCACCGCTCCTTCTGGATTGAGAACCCATGCCGTTTCGTTTAATGTTCTTCTGATCCGTCAACAGGAAAAAACAAAATGGATCCTTTATTTTCAGCATCCGTTCAGCTCATTTTGCATCTGTTTTAGCCATTTCTGTCCAAGATCCGTTATTTTAGACGGAAGAAAGAGTATTGGGGGGGGGGGACTTTTTCTCTCGTCTAAAATAACGGGATGGATCAGAAGATTGGAAGACTAAACGGAGATGTGAACCTTGCCTTAGCAGTAAGTTGGGTTATCTCTCAACATTTTCCTTCAAATCCACCATAAGTAAAGTTAACCCCCAATATTAAATAATGAGGTCACCCTGGTGCCTTTGGCTCCTAAGACCTAATACAGATGTAGCTACGGTTATTTTGACTGGCTTAAAGGGGCTGTCCAATACTGCCATTCCTAAAGTGAGATGAGACCAAGCGCCGACCACCAGGTGGCCGGTAAAAAGTGCAGCAAGCTGGCGCACCAATGTCTCAGTAGCTCCCCTTGCAGTGCACGGAAGGTACAGAAACAATAGCACAGCAAGCTACATCTATGCACAGAACTCCTAAGGACCTCCATAAACTCATCCACTTACCCACTTACCTCTGGATGTCATAGTTGGCATTGAACAGGCTGCCCTGCCACAAGCTTGTAATCTCCTCCGTCTCCTTCTCTGTTGGGCTTCCAGATACAGTTGCAAAGATCATTATAGTCTTGCCCTTCTTGGTCACCTGCAAGATGCTCTCTGGGTTCTTAGGATCAAGCTTTGAGAAGTCTACTGAGGCAGGTTTTCTTTTGTGTTCGGGCAGGTCGCCTTCTTCTATGTCATCATCTTTCTGAGGAAGAGGAGAACAATAATGAACGTAATTAGAGAGATTTACATTTGGGTCTCATATCCACAGACCCTCCCCATGTGAACCAAGTTCGCTGTATTCACTTCTATTTTTTATTATCTGTACAACAGGTGAAAATATCCAGACAATAGATTTGCTTTAAGGAAAGTTTACTGAATTAAAGGGGTGGTTGGGGGTGTTTCGCGGTCCACAAATTGCAGATGCGCAAAACACAAATGCCACCCGAGTGCGCTCCACAATTTGCAGAACGGGTGGCCCATTACTGAAATGCAAATTCTTGTCCGCAAAATGGACAAGAATAGGACAAGCTTTATATTTTTGACGGGGCCACCGATCGGAGCAACAGATGCCATGTTCGCTGCATCTTTTGCAGCGCCATTGAAATGAGTGGGCCTGCACCCGTTATACAAATTTGTGGAACAGGTGTGGGCCCATTCATACAGTTGTGTGAATGAGCCCTGAGTCCCAAAACTGCACGACCTTTCACAATCAATAGAAAACAGCACCAGTCTGGATGTAAACCTGCAAGTCTGCACTGTTTCCTCGTGGCCACCACTTCCGTGGGCTAGATTACCCTTTCAGTCTATGTTTCAGCAGCGATCTATTCTCCCTGGGGAACCGGATCCCAGTTTTAGGATTAGTGGGGATCTCAGTAGTTGCATCTCACAGATCATTGATGGACCAATGGAAATCTCTTCTGGAATATGTCTATCACAGCTGCTGACTGTTCTTAGCCACAAGTCCTCATAACTGGTTATTCTCCCATCCATTTAACCCTCCTGTGACCACTTGGCTGCACTTTGTGAATGTCCACCTGCTGACACAACTCTCAGTACTCATAAAAGCACGTATATAATACGGATATAACTTGCACGTTCCCTTCATTCACTCAGGTGGCAGGCGAGTCCCAGCGCTTTACCTCCCACTGCTCCAGCAGCCGCGCCATGTCAGCGTCATTGTAATCCCGGATATCTTTCTTCTTTCTCTTCTTCTCCTCCGCAGCCGCTGTGAGACTCAGCACAAGCAGCAGACACACACACAGCCCTCTCACACAGACAACCGCCATGACCCTCTACAACCCACGAGCATGCGCACTGCCCTACTACAGGCAGCCGACAGCAGGGGTCACATGTGCCAGAACTAGCGCTGATTCGCTGGATCAAAGTTGAAGAACCAATAGTTTAGCGCCGCCTGTTATTTCCTCTGATTGGTGGTTGTGACTGCCATGTTTCTTTTGGGCATTTATCAGATTTTTCTGTTATTAGCCAGAAGCTTGACATCTAATAATTCTCTAAATGCAATAAATGTGTTAAGAGAAAGTATCTTCTATTATGCTTCACTGGTCTGCATTCATAGGTTTATGTGTGATCATATTCATAACTAGAATCCAAATGGCACCACAGCAAAGTTATAGTAATGGGTTAGACAGTCCTAAAAGTAGCATCCAGTGGTGGACACTCATGTCATACAATTAGAGTTGCCACCTGTCCCAACAAAATATACATTTTTAATATATAAAATGCAGATAAAATTAATTCAAAAGCCTCATGTGTGAAAAGATGTAATGAATTAGGAGAAGAAAATAAGCAAAAAGCCAGAAAAATCCTCTGCAGCTATCTCAGTGCTGCCCCAGAACCCTTCAGCCCTTTGCAGAAGCCGTTTGTCCTGGATTGCCATAATTTTGTAAAACCAATTGAAAATGATTATTTGTGAGATTACATATTCCTATATTGTGATAATTGTTATTGCTATTACGGTAATGGGTATCGCTGGGGTCTGCATGTTTTATGCTAAAGATCCATTATGGACAGGAAGGGCAGTGCAAAATGTAAACTTTATTGATGTTTGTGTGTTTGGTGCACTTCATTTGACGTCATGATCTGGATGCTGGTAAACATGGCATGGCATCAATAAACCGACCTAATTAGTCCATCTTCACACTCCTCTTCTGAAAAAATTTGACAGAGAACAAACATGCTCTCTGACTGATGGGGGGCCGGGGGCTGACTATAAGCGCAGACGTCCATGTTAGGCTTAGTTCACACCTGCATGTGAGGTTCTGTCTGGAGCCTCCACCGCTGTGCTACGTTGTCCATTAAAATGCTGGGTTTTCTACTGAAACCAGGTGACATTATAGTCAATGGCATCTTTCAGGTGGTGTTCATTTCCATCAGTTGGCAGAAATGCCCTTTTCATTATTTTTGCAGTTCTGTTCATACAATAGAAATAAACAAGCCAGTGTGAACCCAGCCTTGAACTCACCAGGGTCATGTACACTTCAACAGGCATAGGAGCATCTATACCTCTCCTCCTCCAGGTTGGCCATCTGAAGAGGGGGGCTGCTTCAACCCAGATAGAGATATGGTCTTATTTTAAAGCTACCAATTTGAGCTTTAAAACAAGACCAGGATCACAGTGCTAGCCACCATAGAGCCCAAGATGTAATGTTTAGAAGTTGGGTTAGGAGTGAAATCTGCCGCTTGGGGACACATCACTGCTGAGGCCATTATCAGCTATAGTGCCACAGCTGACTCCGTGACACTAGAAATTTGCTGATGGAGCCAAGGCATTGTACAGGAGTGGCAGGGAGCAGGTGAGTACGATTATTTCTTTAGGTACTACATGCTGGGGGGGAGGGGAGTAATTAAAATGGGACCAAATTGGTGGAAAAAAACCCACTGAGATGAGCAAAGCAATTTAAAATAATAGAATAATCCCTGTCTCAAACACCTTTGATGTCACAGTTGCCAGTGACTGCAGCATCTATACGGGTTTAGTCCGCAATCAGTGCCTTGGTGCCTAAGAATGTAACAGCCTTGGGATTGGAATGCATGGAGCAGAGGTCGCAATAACACCTGTACAAGGGTCATAGACGCATGTTCAGGCCATTTTACTCCCTGAAAAGAAGTCTAAGTTGTACCAATACACCTTACACTTTTCCCTGCCATTCATCAGTGCAGTGCGCTGTGAACGGTGCAGACTGCGCAGTGATGCTGCCGGTGCCTGAAATAACCCATAACTAAGCTCCTTACATCCAGGAGTCTTGTTATTGGTTGGTTTAGGCAGCCTGTGGGATATTGTGTCCTGCAGCAGGAAGGATCTGTAAGGAGCAGGGGCTGGCTCTTGGGAGTTGCTGTAGTAAGGGGAGCGGTGCACTGTGCCAGAGGCCCCCGGAAAACATGACTGCAGTGGAGCTGAAGAGGACTCGTCAGTGGTGGAAAACTACAGCCCGGACATCAAGATGGATGTGCATGTGCAGTACAAGGTGACAGCACAGCGTGTAATGTATAGGTGTGTGTAATGTCTGTAGTGCAGTGTGTGATCATCACAAAGTGCACTACAGACATCACACTATGCATTACATAAACGAAACACTGCACTATATACATCACACACCGCACCACATACATCATACACTGATGTATGTGCCGCAGTGTGTGTGATGTATGTGGTGCAGTGTGTAGTGAATGCACGTAGGCTATTATAGACAAGTAATAAAGTACAGGGAAGATCCACTATAGTGGACTCTACTTTATCATTTCTATACTTGCCTAATGTTATTTAGGCTACTTTCACACTGGCGTTTTTGCTGGATCCGGCAGGGTTCAGCAAAAACGCTTCCGTTACTGATAATATAACCTCCTGTATCCGTTATGAATGGATCCGGTTGTATTATCTTTAAAATTGCCAAGACGGATCCGTCATGAACTCTATTGAAAGTCAATGGGGGACAGATCCGTTTTCTATTGTGTCAGAGAAAACGGATCTGTCCCCATTGACTTACATTGTGTGTCATGACGGATCCGTCTTGCTCTTCCCAGGACGGAAAGAAAACTACAGCATGCTGCGGTTTGCGCTTCTTTCTGGGAATGCAGCTAAACAGAATGGAATACATTTTGGAGCACTCCGTTCTGTTCAGTTCAGTTTTGTCCCCATTGACAATAAATGGGGACAAAACTGAAGCGTTTTTTTCCAGTATTGATCCCCTATGACGGATCTCAATACCGAAAAACGTAAACGCTAGTGTGAAAGTAGCCTAAGATTAGTAATGGTTCCCCTGCATACCCACCTCTTAATGTGGATCTACAAGGCTCAATAATCAGGCAGATTATAGGGAACAAACTTTCCAGCGGCTGTACATCAGAGCGTCTATACCCACTTATAGGCCCCCTTCACACTGTCAATATTTATTTCTGTTGTTCTGCTCCATTAGGTGAAAAGAACAATCAAAATAACAGAAGTGCTGGATCGGACACATAAGGCTGGATTTTTGTCATATGTTTAACACACACAAAAAACGTACATGTTAACGGATGCCTCAGGCAGATGCCATACTGGCTAATAATACTCCTCAAAAATGGTAAGAGGAGTATTTTTACTATTCCAGATAAAATGTAGCGCAACCTCAGGCATGAAGAGCCACAATCTCATTCTGCAGTGCCCTCGTAAAAAGGTATTTTGTGCCGCACTGTGGTATTTAGTTCTGCTGGGGCAGTATATTGTGCTGCACTGTGGTGTTTGGTTCTGCTGGAGCAGTATTTTGTGCCGCACTGTGGTATTTAGTTCTGCTGGAGCAGTATATTGTGCTGCACTGTGGTGTTTGGTTCTGCTGGAGCAGTATTTTGTGCCGCACTGTGGTATTTAGTTCTGCTGGAGCAGTATATTGTGCTGCACTGTGGTGTTTGGTTCTGCTGGAGCAGTATTTTGTACTGCACTGTGGTCTTTGGTTCTGCTGGGGCAGTATATTGTGCTGCACTGTGGTATTTGGTTCTGCTGGGGCAGTATATTGTGCTGCACTGTGGTGTTTGGTTCTGCTGGAGCAGTATTTTGTGCCGCACTGTGGTATTTGGTTCTGCTGGGGCAGTATATTGTGCTGCACTGTGGTGTTTGGTTCTGCTGGAGCAGTATTTTGTGCCGCACTGTGGTATTTAGTTCTGCTGGAGCAGTATATTGTGCTGCACTGTGGTGTTTGGTTCTGCTGGAGCAGTATTTTGTACTGCACTGTGGTCTTTGGTTCTGCTGGGGCAGTATATTGTGCTGCACTGTGGTATTTGGTTCTGCTGGGGCAGTATATTGTGCTGTACTGTGGTATTTGGTTCTGCTGGGGCAGTATATTGTGCTGCACTGTGGTATTTGGTTCTGCTGGGGCAGTATATTGTGCTGCATTGTGGTGTTTGGTTCTGCTGGGGCAGTATATTGTGCTGCACTGTGGTATTTGGTTCTGTTGGGGCAGTATATTGTGCTGTACTGTGGTATTTGGTTCTGTTGGGACATTATATTGTGCCACACTGTTGTATATGGTTCTGCTGGGGCAGTATATTGTGCTGCACTGTGGTATTTGGTTCTGCTGGGGCATTATATTGTGCTGCACTGTGGTATTTGGTTCTGCTGGGGCAGTATATTGTGCTGTACTGTGGTATTTGGTTCTGCTGGGGCAGTATATTATGCTGCACTGTGCTATTTGGTTCTGATGGAGCAGTATTTTGTACTGCACTGTGGTATTTGGTTCTGCTGGGGCAGTATATTGTGCTGCACTGTGGTATTTGGTTCTGCTGGGGCAGTATATTGTGCTGCACTGTGGTATTTGGTTCTGTTGGGGCATTATATTGTGCCGCACTGTTGTATATGGTTCTGCTGGGGCAGTATATTGTGCTGTACTGTGGTATTTGGTTCTGCTGGGGCAGTATATTGTGCTGCACTGTGGTATTTGGTTCTGCTGGGGCAGTATATTGTGCTACACTGTGGTATTTGGTTCTGCTGGGGCAGTATATTGTGCTGTACTGTGGTATTTGGTTCTGCTGGGGCATTATATTGTGCTGCACTGTGGCATTTGGTTCTGCTGGGGCAGTATATTGTGCTGTACTGTGGTATTTGGTTCTGCTGGGGCAGTATATTGTGCTGCACTGTGGTATTTGGTTCTGCTGGGGCAGTATATTGTGCTACACTGGTGGTATTTGGTTCTGCTGGGGCAGTATATTGTGCTGTACTGTGGTATTTGGTTCTGCTGGGGCATTATATTGTGCTGCACTGTGGTATTTGGTTCTGCTGGGGCAGTATATTGTGCTGTACTGTGGTATTTGGTTCTGCTGGGGCAGTATATTATGCTGCACTGTGCTATTTGGTTCTGATGGAGCAGTATTTTGTACTGCACTGTTGTATATGGTTCTGCTGGGGCAGTATATTGTGCTGTACTGTGGTATTTGGTTCTGCTGGGGCAGTATATTGTGCTGCACTGTGGTATTTGGTTCTGCTGGGGCAGTATATTGTGCTGTACTGTGGTATTTGGTTCTGCTGGGGCAGTATATTATGCTGCACTGTGCTATTTGGTTCTGATGGAGCAGTATTTTGTACTGCACTGTTGTATATGGTTCTGCTGGGGCAGTATATTGTGCTGTACTGTGGTATTTGGTTCTGCTGGGGCAGTATATTGTGCTGCACTGTGGTATTTGGTTCTGCTGGGGCAGTATATTGTGCTGTACTGTGGTGTTTGGTTCTGCTGGAGCAGTATTTTGTGCCGCACTGTGGTATTTAGTTCTGCTGGAGCAGTATATTGTACTGCACTGTTGTATATGGTTCTGCTGGGGCAGTATATTGTGCTGTACTGTGGTATTTGGTTCTGCTGGGGCAGTATATTGTGCTGCACTGTGGTATTTGGTTCTGCTGGGGCAGTATAACCGTAGACCCCTAACCCTGATACTGGCCCCTGACCCCCTAGTGTTGACCTCTAATACTGGCCCTGTCTCACCCCCCTAATACTGGCCATGTCCCATCCCTAACCCTAGTACTAACCCCTACCCTAGTACTGACCTCTAACCCTGGACCCCCTAACCCTAATACTGACCTCTAATACTGTCCCTAACCCTAATATTGACCGCTAACCCTAATATACTGTACTGAACCCTAATACTTTCTCTAACTCTAATAGTATGCCATACTGACCCCTAACCCTACTACTGACCACTAACCCTAAGGCTACATTCACATGACCATATTTGTTTTGCTGTCCACAATTGCAGATCCACAAAACATGGATACTGGCCGTGTGCATTCCACATTTTGTGGAACACACATGCCCAGCCCTATGATAGAAATGCCTGTTCTGATCTGAGATTGCGGTCAAGGATAGGACATACTCTATCTTTTTTGCAGGGCCATGGAACGGAACTACGGATTTGCGGCCCCATTGAAGTGAATGGAAATATGATCATGTGAATGTACCCTAATGCTGCCTCTAACCCCAATACTGGTCCCTAACTGATACCGACCCTAATCCCAATACTGGCCCTAAGGGTGCATTCAGACGACCATATTTCTGGGTCTGCATCCTTTCCACAATTTTGCGGAATGGGTGTGGACTAGAGATGAGCGAACGTGCTTGAAACGAGCACTGTACCGCTCGGCTCCCCTGCGCTCGCCAGTATTGGCCCCTAACCCCAATACTGGCCCCCAACCCCAATACTGACCCCTAACCCTAATACTGACCCCTAACCCTAATACTGACCTCTAACTCTAATACTGGCCCTAATATACTAACACTAATGCTAATCCTATCCCTATAACTGACCGGAACCTTAACTACAACCCCCAATACCTCACGTACCTCACAGTGACCATAATATATGACTGTTCACATATATCTGTACACACTGCATCTTTTATACCTCACACATAGTATACACACAGAGTACTGATACGTCAGGTACAAGGTATAATAGATGCAGTGGGTAAACGTATATAGTATATACAGCAGTGTACTGATATGTGAGGTACAAGGTATAGTAGATGCAGTGTGTACAGATATATAGTATATACAGTAGTGTACTGATATGTGAGATATGAGGTATAATAGATGCAGTGTGTACAGATATATAATATATACAGCAGTGTACTGATATGTGAGATATGAGGTATAACACATGCATTGTGTACAGGTATATAGTATATACAGCAGTGTATTCATATGTGAGGTACGAGGTATAATAGATGCAGTGTGTACAGATATATAGTATATACACTGCTGTATATACTATATATACCCACTGCATCTAGCTTGTCATGAGACCCTCAGCAACTTGTAGCCAGTGACGTCTCACCACTGCATTCTAGCTTTTACCGAGTATTATAATACTCGGTAAAAGCTAGATGTGTACACTGTATTCAGGGAGCACTCAGAAGAGGCACTATACATAAAGGGGGCACACTGAAGGGGCAGTATACACAAATGGGCACATATAAGAGGCACAATACATAAAGGGGGCACATATAAGAGGAACCTTTTATAAGGGGCACCAAGCATGTGGCATTAGCATTAGTGGCACTGTGTGTGGCACTATAAACAGAGGGCACAGGGCATATGACACTATATACAGAGGGCACAGAGCATGTAGCACTATACACAGAGGGCAAAGAGCACGTGGTACTATACACAGAGGGCACAGAGCATGTAGAACCATACACAGAGGGCACAGAGCATGTAGCACTATACACAGAGGGCACAGAGCATGTGGCACTATATACATAGGGTTCAGAGTATGTGGCACTATATGCAGAGGGCAGAGAGTATGTGGCACTACTATTGGGGGCCCTGTGTGTAGCATTAATGCTGCTGTTATATTCAGGGCACGGCATGTGGCACTAAGATGAGTTTGTGTCAGTATGCAGGGTGCCAATGTGTTGATAAAGAATAAAGCTAAAGACATCTTCTTGGCAAAATCTGCAGAGCTGAATTGTGGACGGGAGAAGCCATCATGGTGGCCTGAACCAGATGGAGAGGAACTCAGGAAGAGACGTCACCTGTAAGTCGCTAATGGAAATGATTATTCTGCTACTGACTGTGTATGATGAGTGTTGTAGTCACCTGGATGAGCTACAGCTAATGATGGGTGGTAGCATGCTGTTTTGTGCAACAACAACTCTCAGTATCCCTTTACACTTCTTCAGGCCATACTGGGAGCTGTAGTTTCACACTGTATGAGGTTATATGGCGAGGGCTGACCTGACTACTCAGATGGTATCTGTACTGAACTTTTAAAATCTGGTGATGTATTTATGTAGAGAACTTGGTTCTGGTGCTGTATTTATGTAGAGAACTTGGTTCTGGTGCTGTATTTATGTAGAGAACTTGGTTCTGGTGCTGTATTTATGTAGAGAACTTGGTTCTGGTGCTGTATTTATGTAGAGAACTTGGTTCTGGTGCTGTATTTATGTAGAGAGCTTGGTTCTGGTGCTGTATTTATGTAGTGAACTTGGTTCTGGTGATGTATTTATATAGAGAACTTGGTTCTGGTGCTGTATTTATGTAGAGAACTTGGTTCTGGTGATGTATTTATATAGAGAACTTGGTTCTGGTGCTGTATTTATGTAGAGAACTTGGTTCTGGTGCTGTATTTATGTAGAGAACTTGGTTCTGGTGCTGTATTTATGTAGAGAACTTGGTTCTGGTGCTGTATTTGACTTATGGGTTATGTTATGGTGCTCTATTTCTTGTTGACTTTGTTGCTGTATTTGACATATGGGCCTGGTTCTGGTGTTGTATTCATGCAGTGAACTTGTGAACTTGAATGTGAACTTGAATGTATGTAGTGATCTTGGTTCTGGTGCTATGTTTGACTTATAGGTTTGGTTCTGGTGCTGTGTGTATGTAGTGATCTTAGTTCTTGCTCTGTATTTGTGTATTAAACATACATCTGATGCTATACGTCTAATACTATCCATTCACATTTGCGCTTGGGTCACTGTCACAGATTCTGTCAAAAAGACCAGACAGAAAAGTTCTGCATTCAAAACCCTTTGTCTGGTAAAGGAGCAGCACCCTGAGCAGATCCCATTATAGTCAATGGAGTCTCTTCAGCTTAGGAGCTGGTAAATCTGGTCCCTCTAATGATCAAGCTGTTGCTATGGACTCAGCCATGTCATGGATCTGGGATCCAGCATGAAAACACAATCGGCTGCCACCTTTTGACGATTTAAAGCCCTTTTACCTATACCGCCTTTATGGTAGGCGGAGTTAAACAGGTTAAGGGCCGCTACACATGGGCCAGTGCTGTGTGCTTGCCCCCCAGGCCAAAATTTGCCAGCCAGCCCCTGGGCGGGCCCTTTAAATATGTAAATATATCCATGACCTCACAGGCCGTTGCGCAGCACGCTTGCTTCACGCATGCGCCACCCACCGGAGCCTGGCACGCAGGGCTGTGGAGTCGGAGTCGTGGAGTCGGTCACCATTTTGGTGGAGTCGGTATAAAATGGACCGACTCCGACTCCTAAAATATATAATGAATTAGTACATTTAGCTCAGTGCTGAATATATTTTTATAAGAATTTGTGAAAATGATGAAATGTCCTATAAATGTCTGTTCTATTCCTGATCTAAGGATTTAGGCTTTTAGTTGAGATGACTGTGCTGCCCTTTATGTCCAGTGCATGTTCTCTCTGTATGCTTTATGTTTCCTCTGAGCTCATGTTTGGAGAGGTTAGCTGCTCTCATGGCTTCTATCTGCTGATGTAAAACACCTAGGGCCCTTATGTATGAAAACTGTCTAGGTGTAGAAGTTTCTTTGTTGCCCATAGCAACCAATCAGAGCTCCCCTTTCATTTCATATAGTGCTCTGGAGAAATGAAAGGGGAGCTCTGATTGGTTGCTATGGGCAACAAAAAAAGTCTTAGACCTAGACAGTTTTCATACATCAGGCCCAGAGGCGTAGCTACTGGGGGGAGAGAGGGGGCAGGGGAGGCGATGCTCTGGGCCCAATACCTCTGGGGGGGCCCAGCAGGGATGGCCTTAGTACAATCAGGCAAATACAAGTGAGCGCTTCCATTATGGAGTCTGATGGGGGCACATTAAGCCGATCTGAGGTCTGATGGGGGCACATTCTGATGATCTGAGGTCTGATGGGGGCACATTCTGCTGATCTGAGGTCTGATGGGGGTACATTCTGCTGATCCTGCTGATCTGAGGTCTGATGGGGGAACATTAAGCCTATCTGAGGTCTGATGGGGGCAGATTAAGCCAATCTGAGGTCTGATGGGGGAACATTCTGCTGATCTAAGGTCTGACAGGGGCACATTCTATTGATCTGAGGTCTGATGGGGGTACATTCTGCTGATCTGAGGTCTGATGGGGGCACATTCAGCTGATCTGAGGTCTGATGGGGGCACATTCTGCTGCTCTGAGGTCTGATGGGGGCACAATACGCTGATCTGAGGTCTGATGGAGGCACAATACGCTGATCTGAGGTCTGATGGGGGCACATTAAACCGATCTGAGGTCTGATGGGGGCAAGGGACTGTTAGTTTAGTGATGTAAAAGCTGGGGACAGATTTCCTTTAACATAGGAGTCCACTTTTTTACTCCTATTAATCCTATATTTTCCTTCATTATGTGGTAGAGTATTTAGAGTAGGGTATGTAGAAAGTCTATTGTACTGTACTTAACAGCATAGATGATCTAGCAGTTTATATAGTCATCTTGCTAATAAAGTATTATGACCACAACTAGTAGTATGTGCCTATGAAGTTGGAAACGTGCGTTTGGGAAACCAATAAGTGGGGGGCCCACTCAAGTATGTTTCGCCCCCCCCCCCCCCCCCATGTGCTGAACCTCTAGCTACGCCTCTGATTAGGCCCTAAGTGAGCTGTACCCAGAGAAGCCTGATAGATTACAAACTGTTTTTGTCATGACTTATCTGTACTATTGATTTTATGCAAATTTGTTTAAAGTTATCACTTAAACATGCTCCATGTATGAGGGAGTAGGAGTCGGGAGTCGGGGTGAGGGGAAATTGAGGAGTCGGAGTCAGAGTCGGGGCTTTGGCTTACCGACTCCACAGCCCTGCTGGCACGTACCTGCTCTTTGGCTGGACGCAGGAGCAGACCTAGGAGGATGGCTGCAGAAAGAGACGTCGCGTTGGGCCATGTCTTGTGCCTTCACCCCGATATTCTTGGTGTAACAGAATTAACATTTAAACACAAAGGGGTTCAATGAAACCACACACTCCAGGTATTTCTAATTGATTGCAAATGTAGCTCAGTCAGTTTACCCTAAGGGTGGGTTCACACGTTGCACTTTGGTGATGCGTTTTGAAACGCATCGGGCAAAACGCAATGCTAAATGCATATGCGTTTGGTTGATAGAAACGTGTTTAGCGTTGTAATATTAATGATAATGATTAACAACGCTAAACACATGTTTCTATCAACCTAACGCATGCGTTTTGGTGAAAATGCATATGCTTTTAGTGTGAACCCACCCTTACTGACATACTCCAGTGTTGTGAAAATGGCAATTTTTATGTGGGCTGACAGAGGGTTTGTCAGGGCTGCTTTTTAGTCCCAGTCCGGCCCTGGCTGTTAGGTCTGGTATTTTTAAAGGAATTGAGGCTCCAATCACAAGTGTGAACAAAGCCTTAAGCAACAATGGTCGGGCTGGATTATAGGGATGAGGCATGGGCTCCACCACCTCGGTACCTCCATCATTCACATTCCCTAAGGGCAGTTTTGGAGAGATCGCCATGCATGTGGCTGCAAAGGCTGGCTGTCCTCATGTGTGGGCATCCCTTCTATGTATGTGGCTGTGATAGGGCTTCATGTGGAGTCTGCGTCCCAGAGGTAGGGAAGCTGTCACAGGAGGCGGCAGGACATCTGCCATGTTCCATCTGCCCAGCCTTGTTGTATACACTGCCCGCTCATACACGACAAGTGCACTTCAAGAATTCCACCGCTGACACCAAGTGCACAGAGTCGCCTCTAGGTGTCGCTGTTCGCTGCTCCCTACCGGATGACGTCACAGGGCGGCGCCGTCCCACGTTCCTTATCCGGGCCGGGAGAGACAGAGCAGCTTTTGGGCGGGTCTCGTGTATACTGATTCTCTGGGCACAGAGGACCCTGCTGATCCCGACATGCGGGAGGCACAGAGCCGTCACCTGGTCTGATCATCCCCGCCGCTCCCGGGCTGTGCCCGCCACCCACCCATGGGATGATGCGGCGGAAGAGATCGCGGGGTACAGCTGCCACTGGCCGAGGTATGAGACGCTGCTCCCGGCGGGATGGCTAGCGGCGGCTCCGGTTCCGCCCGGTCTTCTCTGCCCTCTGGAGCGGGCCTAGGGGGCTCCCAGCCCCGCAAGAAGCTACTGACGATCTGTGAGCAGTGCAAGGCCAAGATGCAGCTGGTGGCTGACCTGCTCCTGCTGTCCAGCGAGCCCCGGCCTGTCCGGACTGAGAGCTGTGCCCAGCTGGGGGAGGCCTTCGAGAAGTGCCGAGATACGGTCATTGCCCGGACCAAAGGACTGTCCATCCTCACCCATGATGTCCAGAGCCAGCTTAACATGGGCCGCTTCACCGAGGTGGGTGAGAGCCTGCAGGAAATGGGGGACCTGGTGGTCTCTCTCATTGAGCTGTCTGCCCATGCAGCGTACCTGGCAGCGGTGGAGGTGCCTGGTGCCCAGTCTGCGCTGCCAGGTTTGGTGGATCGCTACAAGGTGACTCGGTGCCGCCATGAGGTGGAGCAGAACTGTGCCATCCTCAGGACGGTTCCCCTACAGGACCTGACACCCCAGCTCCTGCTGGAAGTCTCCCAGAACCTGTCCACTAACCTCAAAACCCTCACGGATGCCAGCGTGGCTGCCAGCGAGAAGTCCAGGGATAAATTTGCTAAGGAACAGTTTAAGCTTGGGGTGAAGTGTATGAGCACCAGTGCCACCGCTCTCCTGGCCTGCATCAAGGAGGTCAAGACTTCCCCGAGTGAACTCTCCAGAAACCGATGTGCCCTCTTCAGTGGTCCCCTGGTGCAGGCCGTCCATGCCTTGGTGGGCTTTGCCACTGAGCCTCAATTCCTGGGCAAAGCTGCCATTCTGAACGCAGAGGGGAAAGCGGTGCAGACGGCCATCTTGGGGGGTGCCATGAGTGTGGTGTCTGCCTGCGTGCTCCTGACCCAATGCCTCAGGGATATAACCCAGCACTCGGATAGCAGCAGCAAGATGACGGACTACAAGGAGCGCCTGAGGAGCTCGGCTTGTGCGGTGTCTGATGGCTGCAACCTGTTATCTCAGGCCCTGAGAGAGAGGTCGTCTCCTAGAACTCTTCCGCCAGTACACTCCAATTCTGTGAAATCGCCCTAAATATGCCCTTCCCTCACTTTTACCAAAGAGTAGTCTGAGGAAACGACACTTCCCCCATCTAGACAGAGGCCTCCATGTATGAGAGAACCATACTTGGGCTGTTACACACTCCAGGTGCTAGATATTGAAAATTATTTCGCCTAGAAATATTTTGTGACTATTTAAAGCTGTGGGTGGAGGAGAAGTGAAGTTATTGGTGCCAGCGCTGCTATGAGGGTGCTGTGCCACCTGTAGTATAGTAAGGCTTTCATATGTAGAAGGCTGGTTTGCACATTGCTGCCCCCAGTGACATGATGGCAGATCTCTCGGGCTGGCACTCAGTACCTAGCATGCTATACACCCCTCTCTACTGGCGAGGGGGCATACGTGAATACAGAACTGTATGCATCGTGTAACCAGCTCATCCATGGCGTGAGCGGTTACATAGTGATCAGTTCATGTGGCCGTGTATAGCAAGACCTGTGGTCTCCTCTCGGGGAATACTATCTGACGAGGTCAGTCTCTGTTAAATATCGAGTTGGGGGCTGGTAGTCCCATAGACTTAATATGATCAGAAGAAAATAGACTGGATCAGCCGACAAAAGTCTATGGGCCGCCATTGTAGGAGTGAGGTTCACTTCACATTCAGTCCATAGTCCTTGTCAGTCCCTCAATAGTTTGTAATGTGTAAACTGAGCCTTACTGATCCAGCATTCAGATGCCAGGAGGGTGGAAGATGTGTTCCCAGGGTCAAGTGACATTCTAGATTTTGGGACAAGTGAACAAATGTTAGCATTTTTCTTTATTAAAATCTCTTGGTTACAGTGCTGCATATTCTATTCATTTGGACTTCTAACCTGTAAGGAAATGGTTAATCTGAAATCACATGGTCCCTATGAAATCATATGGGGAAAATGAATTCTCTGTAGTACTGCTTTCTGTCCTTGGGTAAGCAGCAATCTTCATGAAAGTAATAACCTTTTAGTGCCTGCGACCGTGTGAAGCCTTGGGGTATTTTATTTTGTTTTAAATGACATTTTTAAGGGGGTTCTCTTCTATAAAAGGTTAATTGAAAGGGAATCTGTCGCTAGTCTTATGTTTCCTTATTTGAGGTCATTATATGGCTCCTTTCTGACGAGCGGGTGTCATGCTGTGGACTCCCATCCTGACCTCCAAGCACTGCTGGGCTCGCATAGCATTATATTGATTTATGATGCCATGTAACAGAGGTATGGAATGTATTGTATGACACTGACATTGTCAGTGTTATCCAATATATTCCAGATCACGAAGGGTTACATAGCATCATAAATCAATATCATGCTATGCAACACCGGCAGTGCTGGAAGGTCAGGACGGGAGTCCGCAGCGTGACACCTGCTCGTCTGAAAGGGGCCTAAACTGGAGACACAGACCCTGATTACAACACAGGGTTGCCTTATTTTGTGTCTTTCCTTGACCAGTCATTTTCTTAGGGTAGGTTCACATCTCTCATAACTTGATCTAGCAGAGAACAGAGAGGTCTAGCCGGATACTGCTGTTCTCTGCCAGACGCCACAGTGATGGCTAACCTCCGCCATTCCAGCTGTGGTGAAACTACGACTCCCAGCATGCTCCATTCATTTCTATGGTATTCTGAGAACAGCTAAGCATTTTGGGAGTTGTAGTTTTACCTCAGCTGGAGCGCCAGAGGTTAGCCATCACAGGTCCATAATGCGATCCTGCGGGGCCTGCTTTCGACAAAAACCATTGCATGCACTTATGCCAGAAAGCTTCCGGATCCCATTGTGTTCAAGTGGGTCCAACAGAGAAACGGCAGTATCCGGCTCGTCCGGATCTGGTGAACCCCAGCAGACTCCTCTCTGCCAGATCAGTTAAACGGAGGTGTGAACTCCATCGTGACTTGTACACTGGAGTTCTGATATTTGTGAGCTCCCTCTGCAATCTGGTGGATAACTGACTTTATTCCCTATATATAGTATGGGAATAACCTGCCAATTAGTGTTGGGAGTGGACAGGGCAGCTGGGAGCTTGTGAATACTAGGACTTCTAAATGTGTTCACTTCACTTCAGATCTGCTCACCAATAAAGTTGTCAAAGCGAGCCAGCATTGTAATCTGGTTCCCTGGTACCAGTATACACAACCCTCAGGGTATTATATAACTGGTCGACAGATTGCCTTTACAGCTTTATAACAGAGCACTAATTTTTATTTTTAACATAAAGCAGTGGTCTACAACATGTCCATGTCCTGCTTCAACTCCTAGCATCTGATAGCCCTACGGAGGCTGTTAGGAGTTGTAGTTTGTCAATGGCTGTTACGCGTTGCAGACTATTGATCTAAATTTTATCAAAATTCTCTCCCTAAGCCTCTATCTTTTAGGCTGCTGGTGGAGACAACTTGTTATATGCTAGTTGAATGTAGGGAAGTGCACACGTCCATAAAACTGCTACTTCCTGAAGTCCTCAAGATCTCGTACACCAGACTTGATTCTGAGAGCTGTCATAGGTTTGACTGGTGTGATAAGACGTGTTACAGAAAATGACTCCTGACAGTGGTGTGTAATACCATATGACAGACATGCTCTAGGCTCCATCTTTATAAGACCACGTTCTGCCACCGCAGATACATACTGAGGATATAGTCCCATGTAGGAGCTAAAAACTGCAACACAGCACAAGGTGGTGCAGTGTTCAAATTGTTGAATCTTGCACTGTTATGTAAAGTGCTCAGCTCGAGGTCCTTAATGTCCCTTTATATAGCAGATAAATTTCCCATAACAAACGCAAATCGACTTCTGATATCGTTGATCGTGCTTGCCACGGGCAGCTCGTCTGCTTTACTTTCATTTCAACATGGCAATTATCTGGAGGGGTTTGAACGAGCTGTTTTTACAGTTCATTAAAACCCCTTGACAACAGTCGGGAGCAAACTTTTGTTTGGGAGCTCACCAACCCATTTAAAGGGGTTGCTCACCCCTGGGGACCTTTTCTGCAGAGCCCTCAGTGTGGCCAGACCTGCAGAAGTAATCATACTTAAAGGGATTGTCTCATCACAGACAATGGGGGCATATCGCTAGGATATGCCCCCATTGTCTGATAGGTGCGGGTCCCACATTTGGCTCCGCAGGTCTTGGTTCTTCCCGTGTCAACATCTGGTTTGGCAGGAGTCACCCATGCGTCATGTTAATTGGACACATAACACATGGGTGACATGTCCCCACTGTGACTAGTCATTAGCTGCAGTGGCCACCTAACACCTGCTAAACCAGATGTTGACACAGAGACCCAACACATGAGGCACCCTAGGAGGAAGTGATGGAGCTGGAAACCAGCAGAGATCAGGTAAATATGATTCCCTCTGTGGGTCCGGCTACTGCCTGCAGAAAAGGTCCCCAGGGGTGAACAACCCCTTTAATCGTCTTCTGTTTGGCAGTCCAAAGTTGGATTGAGTAGAAGCACATGTGACCACCGCTCACTGACACGTCATTCTTGTATTTGGTGGGTGTCCCAGCAATAGAACTTCTTATAGTGGGACAACCCCTTTAAGGAAGCGTTAAGGCTGCAGCATGGTGCCCACTACTTTCTACAAAGTTGCACTTGGTGCTGTTATGTGTACAGTCCAGTTTAGGACCCCCCGTAAGTACAGAATACCCTCATGTCTTGCTTGTATTGTGGACATAAGCTTGTGTAATGGAAGAACATCATCCTTCGCTTGCACTATTGCAGTGTCTGATGACCACGACCCTGGTGACCCTGTCAGCGGCCGCTTATTTGTATTTTCAGAGTGTGGTTCTTACTTTTTAACTTTCCCCTTCAGCACTAAGCCCCATTTACTACAAGTCCCGGCAGAAAAGTGGCATTATCGAGGCCTTAAAATCCGCGCTGGGCGTGGTTTTTGAGCCGATGTCTTCCATGCTTCCCACCAAGGTGTTGCTGTGTATGACCGGCAGGAATAAAAGGGTTACCTCACTTAGTTTTAGACATTTTGTATGGCTTCTAGCTGCTGGATGTAGCCACCCTTTTAAATCCTGCAAATGGAGTGTGAATGGAGAATGTGGAGCGCCCAGAGAGTTAAAAGCCACCTCTCCCCATGTGCTGACTTACTGTTGGGGGTGGGTTACAGTGAGTGTGTTTCCTGAATGTACACTATAATAAAATGATTGTCATTTTTATGTCCGTTTTTACTTTGCATGTATTTGGAGTATTTATTTCACCCATTAAAAAGTTTCTGAAACTCTTGAATGGATTCTTCAATCGTCAGTACAAATTGGGTCAAAGGGTTTCTCTCATCAGATGATTGGCCAGGGTTTGTCACCCCTGTTACCATTGTGTAGGGGACAGAGCTGGTAACTTCAGTGCTGCTACCATTGAAGCGAATGGAGTTACCGGCTCCAGCGATCAGCAACCTCCGGCACTCCAGCTGTTCTGAAACTACAGCTCCCAGAATTCTCCTTTCACTCCTTTGGGAGTTAGAAGAACAGGTGAGTACGGTGGCATGCTGGGAATTGTAGTTTCACAACAGCTGAAGTGCAGAAAGTTGCTGATCCCTGTGCTACATAATGGATGGCATTAAAGGTAATGGCTAATTCTGTGGGGGTGCAGGGTGTTGACCCCCTGCTGATCTAATATTGGTAACCAGGCCCGATATGGCATCATCAAAATCCTGGAAAACCCCCTATAATCTCTAAGGTGATAGGAGACATAATGTGGCACATGCACACTTCTGTTTAACCCTAGTGTTGGGCAATATATCGGTATATGTGACATACCGCTGTATTAAGATATAGCGATATCGCTGTTTCTTAACTACCACTGTATATTTGTGACATCACATCCACCTGTGCCATGAGACGGGGGCAACAATATGCTGTTGTCCCGCCACTTAGTCCCATAAGCCTCAGGCTGCTAGGCCTGAAGCCTGTATGGCAGTAGAACAGCGCTGGTGGTTGCGATGACATCATTGCCACCTCCTGTGTCGGGTCATGGGCTGAGATATGACAACGGTACATCATCACGCCTCCTTTGATCTGGCGCAGGAGGTTGCAGTGATGTCATAGCAACCACCTGCACCAGGAAGCGGCAGCTTAGGTTTTGTGACCTGAAGAAAGATGAAACCTGTGGCTTGCATCACAGACGGATGCAGGTGAGTATAATGTTTGTTTTTTTTTGTGTTTTTAATATACTGTGTCTATGACACTACTGGGGGAAATACCGGGGGGTGGAGGGAGGATAGAGACTGTTACATATGGATTTATTATGTTATATATGGGAGCATTATTATAGAGGGAGAGAGTGTTATATGTGGGGGCATTTTATATGGGGGTGTAATAATAAAACTGACAAGTTGGGCGTGCAAAATTATTGGGCCCATTTACTTTCAGTTCAGAAAACTCACTCCAGAAGTTCATTGAGGATCTCTGAATGATCCAATGTTTTACTAAATGACTGATGAAGATAAATAGAATCCACCTGTGTGTAATCAAGTCTCCGTATAAATGCACCTGCTCTGTGATAGTCTCAGGGTTCTTCATCATGAAGACCAAGGAACACACCAGGCAGGTCCGTGATACTGTTGTAGAGAAGTTTAAAGGGGTTTTCCTATCTTGGACAATAGGGGCATATTGCTAGGATATGCCCCCATTGTCCTATAGGTACGGGTCCCACCACTGGGACCCGCACCTATATCGAGAGCGGGGCCTCGAAAGTGAAGGAGGGCGCAAGCGCTCGGCTATTTTCAGTGGCCCCATACAAATGAATGGAGGGTGGCCGCGCATGCGCGGTGCGCCCTCCTTCACTTTCGGGGCCCCGTTCTCGATATAGGTGCGGGTCCCAGCGGTGGGACCAGCACCTATAGGACAATGGGGGCATATCTTAGCGATATGTCCCCATTGTCTAAGATGGGAATACCCCTTTAAAGCCGGATTTGGATACCAAAAGATTTCCCAAGCTTTAAATATCCCAAGGAGCACTGTGCAAGCGATCATATTGAAATGGAAGGAGTATCAGACCACTGCAAATCTACCAAGACCTGGCCGTCCCTCTAAACTTTCATCTCAAACAAAGAGAAGACTGATCAGAGATGCAGCCAAGAGGCCCATGATCACTCTGGATGAACTGCAGAGGTCTACAGCTGAGGTGGGAGAGTCTGTCCATAGGACAACAATCAGTCCAACACTTCACAAATCTGGCCTTTATGGAAGAGTGGCAAGAAGAAAGCCATTTCTCAAAGATATCAACCTGGGAGACACACCAAGCATGTGGAAGAAGGTGCTCTGGTCAGATGAAACCAAAATCAAACTTTTTGGAAACAATGCAAAACTATATGTTTGGCGTAAAAGTAACACAGCTCATCACCCTGAACACACCATCCCCACTGTCAAACATGGTGGTGGCAGCATCATGGTTTGGGCCTGCTTTTCATCAGCAGGGACAGGGAAGATGGTTAAAATTGATGGCAAGATGGATGGAGCCAAATACAGGACCATTCTGGATGAAAACCTGTTGGAGTCTGCAAAAGACCTGAGACTAGGATGGAGATTTATCTTCCAACAAGACAATGATCCCAAACATAAAGCAAAATCTACAATGGAATGGTTCAAAAATAAATGTATCCAGGTCTTAGAATGGCCAAGTCAAAGTCCAGACCTGAATCCAATTGAGAATATGTGGAAAGAGCTGAAAACTGCTGTTCACAAACGCTCTCCATCCAACCTCAAAGAGCTCGAGCTGTTTTGCAAGGAAGAATAGGCAAGAATTTCAGTCTCTAGATGTGCAAAACTGATAGAGACATACCCCAAGCGACTTGCAGCTGTAATCGCAGCAAAAGGTGGCGCAACAAAGTATTAATGCAAGGGGGCCGAATAATTTTGCACGCCCCACTTTTCAGTTTTATTATTACAAAAAAAGTTTAAATGATCCAATAAATTTCGTTCCACTTCACAATTGTGACCCACTTGTTGTTGATTCTTCACCAAAAATTTAAAATGTTACATCTTTTTGTTTGAAGCCTGAAATGTGGCCAAAGGTTGAAAAGTTCCAGGGGCCGAATACTTTCGCAAGGCACTGTATATACACTCACCGGCCACTTTATTAGGTACACCATGCTAGTAACGGGTTGGACCCCCTTTTGCCTTCAGAACTGCCTCAATTCTTCATGGCATAGATTCAACAAGGTGCTGGAAGCATTCCTCAGAGATTTTGGTCCATATTGACATGATGGCATCACACAGTTGCCGCAGATTTGTCGGCTGCACATCCATGATGCGAATCTCCCGTTCCACCACATCCCAAAGATGCTCTATTGAATTGAGATCTGGTGACTGTGGAGGCCATCTGCCTCAAAGTTCGACGTACTGTGCGTTCAGAGATGCTCTTCTGCCTACCTTGGTTGTAACGGGTGGCAATTTGAGTCACTGTTGCCTTTCTATCAGCTTGAACCAGTCTGCCCATTCTCCTCTGACCTCTGGCATCAACAAGGCATTTCCGCCCACAGAACTGCCGCTCACTGGATGTTTTTTCTTTTTCGGACCATTCTCTGTAAACCCTAGAGATGGTTGTGCGTGAAAATCCCAGTAGATCAGCAGTTTCTGAAATACTCAGACCAGCCCTTCTGGCACCAACAACCATGCCACGTTCAAAGGCACTCAAATCACCTTTCTTCCCCATACTGATGCTCGGTTTGAACTGCAGGAGATTGTCTTGACCATGTCTACATGCCTAAATGCACTGAGTTGCCGCCATGTGATTGGTTGATTAGAAATTAAGTGTTAACGAGCAGTTGGACAGGTGTACCTAATAAAGTGGCCGGTGAGTGTATATATACATATATATATATATATGTGTATATATATATATACACACACACACACACACTATGTGGGTGGGCAGTATATGGTAAATGTCCATAGGGGATAACATTAACGTTATTATCAACTATACAGATTACGTAACTGTTTTGAACGTAATCTTGAATAATCATACTGGATTATTCCCCTGCATAAATATAGATTAGGTTTAACCCTGTTAACCATTTGTTTGCTCCTGGGCTTTGGTCTGGAGCACCGTACATGCAGGAGCAGGTCGGGTCTGCAGCTTTCTTTCCTTTACACTGGTTTGATAACTCTCCCTCTTTGGGTCCTTTGTTGGGAAATGTTCTGTAAGGTAAGAATCTGATTGAAAATAAGTGCAGTCTACACTATTGCAAATAATTTCTGTGCCTTATGGTTTCAAAATGACATTCTTTACCACGGATAAATGGTTTCATGACGATATTGGTGCACATATGGCAGGATTACTTAGTTTTACTATCACAAGGCTAGTTCCAGCACACAGTGGGAATTTCCTGGCTTTTTGGGGATTTGATCAGGTTTTGTCAGATCCTGTTCAGGATTTCCCTAACATCACATTGCCTGTGTTACCATGATGTAACGTAGGATCAATGCCAGTTGCCTTTCAGATATATTTTATTATAAAATAGTGACAATACATGTGCAGACGACATGCTTCAGAGTGGTTACCGGGTAAAGCTCACAAGTTAAAGGGAGTCTGTCACATACTCTGAGCATTTTAGACCACTCAGATCGCATTCTAGAACATTTGCTCCCCCCCCCCCCATTAAGATAGTACCTGTATTGTGTCTGTCCCACGTAAAGATCCTGAAAAAAAGTACTTCCTAAAAGTATGCAAATTAGCAGTCACAAGTGCCCAGGGGCGGAGATACGGCCGCAATTATCCAGGCCCCTCAGCTATATGCCCAGATAATCGCTCCTCTTGGCACTTGCAACAGCTAATTTGCATATATTTTATAAAGTACCATAGGGGAAAATAGCGACACGTCTTATAAAGCGAATACTAGTGAACGCTTCCATTATGGAAGTGCTCACTAGTATGTAATAGGTGCATGGAGTGGGGAAACGTACTCGCCCTCCTGCGCTGCAGCTCTGCTTCGGGTCTGGCGCTTCTCTGTCTTCTCCTGCCGGAGCTGCACTATCCTGACCTCGTACAGGTCAGGTGACAGTGCAGCGCCAGCCCCGGAGCAGAGCCACGGCGCAGGAGAGGTAAGAGAGTTTTTTATTTTATTATTATGGGGCTGATCTGAGGTCTGTTGGGGGCACAGTGGGCTGATCTGAGGTCTGATGGAGGCACAGTGGGCTGATCTGAGGTCTGATGGGGGCACAGTGGGCTGATCTGAGGTCTGATGGGGGCACAGTGGGCTGATCTGAGGTGTGATGGGGGTCTGACATGGAGGGCTGAAAACTTGTCATGTAGTTATGCCCCCGGCAGGTATTTAAATGATTACAGGTGTGATCTGATTAGACACCGTGCCTTGCCACAGTACAGCATAAAAGTGCTTCCCCTGCTGCCCTATAAAAGTGCTCTTAGAGGCTACTTTGGGTAATGTACCTCTTGGTGACAGGTAATAGACATGTACAATGCACTCAAAAGCCCGGTTGACAGACCTTTAGTGGGGTTGCATCACTGGAATGAGAGTTTTTAATGGATTTCCTGTCATTTAGGCCATTCTGACCTAGATGTTGGGAGCAGTAGTTATGTGAGGGCATGCACAACAGGCTACAGACAGACCAGCAGTAGAGAGGAACATCTGATCCACCTACAAGTAGCTCCCACGGCTTAATTTTCCACCATCCAGACAAAGATGGCACCTTCTTTACACACACCTTTTTCTTCCCAGACCATTTCCAGGCACTTGACGTGAATTTGGTGTCACAGCACCCATTACATGTTCTGCCATTAACAGCCAGCCACCGTCATCATAGTTTGCCGTGATGTCATAAATGAGAAACATGGACTGGACTGATTCCAGGTTTTTTGGCATCCAACTATTATTGGGTTCAAAGATAGAGGCCTGATCACGAAAACAGGCACCTCGTACCCCCTGCAGCACCTGTGAAATGATGGCTGGTGCGTGCTCTGGGCGATAGCAGAGTACAGTGCTCGGCTATCTGCAGAATTCCCATTGAAATGAATGGAGTGGCCGGAATACCACTTTAAATGCTGAATTCCTGCTTTCCCTTTTCTACTAGATACAGTGTGCACTTCCCAGTGTCTATATTAATGGCCTGTCTTCACCGTATGTATTTTGGGGTCCTAAAAAGGCAGATCCGCAAAATATGGATACCAGTCGCGTGCATCTCGCTCTTTTTTCGGTTCCCATTATAGAAATGCCTTTTTTCGGCCGCAAAACAGACAAGAATAGGACATGTTATGTAATTTACGGATAGGGCACACGGAAACGGAGACCACATTAATTTGGCATACCCACCACCAGCTAAAGGGGTATTAAGAACTATGTCTAAGGCTACTTTCACACTAGTGGCAGGGGTGTCCAGCAGGCTGTTCCTGCGGAACTACGCCCCTTCCCCGTTCACTATAATGGGGGAGGGCCGGAGTTCCGGCCGCAGCATGGCAAACATGCCGGGAGGCGGCCGGACTAAAATTACAACATGTTGTATTGGTCTTAATAAATGACCCCCCCTTGGTCTTTATTTTTTTACACTTGTATTTTCCTTTTATGTTTTTTACTGTTGATTTTTCTTGAAACTGGGGCTGAGAGAGAGATGGCAAAAAAACAATGCAGCATGCCCTATGTGTTGCAGAAATGCTGTAAATTTTCTTCATGGATTCCATTCATAACAATGCAATGACTGATATCCATGGCTAAATTCTGTACCAATCTGCGTGTAAAATGTGGATTTCATAACTATTTTTGGTTCATATGTTTCTTTTTATGTTTTTTTTTTGTCAAAACTTTTATAGAAGATGATTGTAACGGCTTTCTGTAAATAGGAGAAGCATGAGAGTTGGTGTTGCTAGGTAATGTGATGTGTATACAGGAAATACACATAGATACAGCATTGCCATCTAGATTTCAGCCTTCAGTTCTTATAAAACCTCTAAGAGTGAAATGTTTCAAAAATAGTAATAATAAAAAGCTAATCAGAGCTGTGATATCGTTGGGCTGGGTGCTATGAAGAGGTCAGGATGTTTACCTGAATTTTCAGCCTTACTTTATTATGTGGGATATGTAAATTCCATGAAATGTGGACCCCCTAATCCTATATGAATGACGTCTGTAGCCACTAATACCTTCACATGGTACCCTTAGATTTGCCTATAATGTCCAAATCAGATTTGCATGTAGACGAAGCAGTTTTCAGTAGCGGCTTAAATCAGATTTTCCAGAAAATTGAGCATTCTCGGCATTCCTCATTTATTAAGAAAGAAAACGCTGTTGTAACTGAAGGGGTTATACATATCTCAGTCACACTGGTCTGTGAATTTCCTTCTGTAATATGGTGTGCGGAACAAAATCATATTGGACACCACACTGTGGTCGGTACCTTTTATATAGGGATGCTCAAAACCCTTAAAAAGAGAATACTCTGAAAATAAATAGAGCATGCTATGTACTGAATAAAATACACTGTGCATGTGAGAAAACACATATATGAAATATCAGAGGTATGATCACCTCTATAGAATAAGAAAGATTTCATATTCTCCACAGATTATGAGAGGCATCACATTACTGTCCCAAGGCCCCATGTACACAACCATATTATAGCTCCTTCGAAATTCTGAATTGTCCTATGCAGGGGCGTTGCTAGGCTAAAACATGTTAGAGGTGGCTGTGGGAAGGAAGTGATGTTATTTACATGGGACTGTATGTTAAAGGCGGCTGTCGGAGGCAGTGATATTATTTACATAGGACTGTATGTTGATGATGGCTATGGGTGGGAATTATGTTATTTACATGGGACTGTATTTGGAGGGGGCTGTAGATAGAGAGGGATGTTATTTACATGGGTATGTATATTGGAGGGGGCTGGAGAGATGGTGTGATGTTATTTACACAGGACTCTACTGCGGAGGGAGGGAAATAGCTTTATTTACATGGGACTGTATGGTGGAGGGGCTGAGGAATTAAAATTTCTGAGAACACTAAAGGGAGGAATATAACTACAGCGGGCACTTCAGGGCGAGCATTATAACAGTAGGGGGAGCGATATAAATACTAGGGGCACTGTAGGGGTATTATAAATCCAGGGGACATTAAACGTACTTATTACTACTGGGGGCTCTATAGGAGAGACTTATAGATCCGCCTTATTTCTACTAAGAGCACTATAGGGGCCATTATTACTACTGAGGGGTCTGTAGAGAGCTTGATTACCACTGGGGGAACAATAGGGGGCCTTATTACTACATGGAATGGAGGATGATCAGGGGAAAATGGAGGACAGGGACTCATGTTGGGTAAACAGCACTCGGACTATGATGCACTTAAAGGGGTATTCCCATCTCACAAATGTAGTTTGTATAGTTAGATATAGCCATACCAATATTATTACTAATAGAATGTATTCATATAAAATGTACCGTTTAGAAGATTTGCCTATTTGTATATCCATTGTCCCACCTATCAGTTAGGCCGTTGCCCCTAGTTACGGCCACCGCAGCCATGTAGTAGTGGTGGTCAGCTTGCTCCTTTTCAAACCCACTCTGAGGTAACTGCTGTATTGTGAACGCACATTGCATGAGCAGGCGCAGACACATCTTAGGTTACTTTCACATCTGCGTTTTGGACGCTACCAGTTCAAAACACAATGATCAGGATCCGTCCAAAACGCAGACTTTATAAACGGATTCTGCTCCATGGAGATGAATTGATCTTGAACAGGATCCATTTCTCTGCGTTTTGGAAGCGCAGACAAAAGTGCTACAACCCTAAGATGTGTCTGTGCATGCTCATGCAATGTGCATTCACAATACAGCAGTTACCTCAGAGCGGGTCTGAACAAGAGCAAGCCGGCCACCACTACTACATGGCTGCGGTGGCCGTAACTAGGGGCAACGGTCTGACTGATGTGTGTGGGACAATGGATATACAAATAGGCAAATCTTCTAAATGGTACATTTTATATAAATACATTCTATTAGTAATAATATTGGTATGGCTATATCTAACTATACAAAGTACATTTGTGAGATGGGAATACCCCTTTAATCCACCCCTGTTTCTGAGGGCGCATGAGGAACTATAGACCCCTGATCATTGCCAGCTTATTAAAGCTTCATATACATGCAGTAAGCATCCCCTCTGCTACTGTGATCATTCATCCCCATACAAATGTATTGTTTGTTTGTAACACATCTCTGGTGACAATCATTTTTTGGCACATGTTAAAAAAGAAAAAAAAAAGAATCACCCAACTAATTTTTTGCTTGTATGTTGGGTGATCTACGGCACATTTACACTGGAAAGAGCATTCATAGGAACATTTGTTCCCAATAATTGAAACCTCGCCCCACAACCCTTTACAGGTATGGATTTGAGACGTGGCAAAAGCCCCAATGCCACTCATGCAGATTTTGCAGTGGATTAATTTAGCAAAACAAAATACACTACGTGACTGTACCCTTTGGGCTTTTTGGAGGATAATTTTCTATGTGCAGTTTTAATGGCTATTACTTAAATTATTTTAGCATTTTCTTCCTTAAAGAGGACCTTTCACGACTTTTAAAAAATGAATCTGCACTATCTACCTGATAGTGCGTCCCCCACTGATGCCAGCAGCGTTGTTTTCTTAGCAAATTGTCCCCCGGTGGCTTCACACGGGCCCCCCGTTCTTCGGTCCGGCTTTATACTAATTAGAAGGCATCGGAACAGGGAGGAGGAGACTCCCTGTTCCTCAATGGGCGTTGCTTCTGCCCTGCTGTGAGCGCTGTCCAATCAGAGCGGACCGCTCACAGCAGGGCCGAAGGAGTTCAACCCTGCTGTGAGCGGTCCGCTCTGATTGGACAGCGCTCACAGCAGGGCAGAAGCAACGCCCATTGAGGAACAGGGAGTCTCCTCCTCCCTGTTCCGATGCCTTCTAATTAGCATAAAGCCGGACCGAAGAACGGGGGGCCCGTGTGAAGCCACCGGGGGACAATTTGCTAAGAAAACAACGCTGCTGGCATCAGTGGGGGACGCACTATCAGGTAGATAGTGCAGATTCATTTTTTTAAAGTCATGAAAGGTCCTCTTTAATAGAGAATGATTTTTGTTTTGTACTATTCATATAGGGGTTTTTTTGTCTGGGGGGTTAGGTATAATTTGTGAAAATGATCAAACTGTTTAATTTGGTTTTACATTATGCTCATTTTGGTATGTAAAGTTCACGGTTTTCAGTGAAACAGTTTGGGTTTTTATAGATAGCATCTGACAAAAGATCTGATATGACTTTGAGAAAAATGTATAACTTTTTGCCATAGCAGTCACAGTTAGGCCCCTTTCACACGGGCGAGATTTCCACGCGGGTGCAATGCGTGAAGTGAACTCATTGCACCCGCACTGAATCCTGACCTATTAATTTCAATGGGTCTTTTCACATGGGTGAATTTTTTCACGCATCAGTTCGCCGTTTTGTGAAAATCGAAGCATGTTCTATATTCTGCGTTTTTCTTGCAGCCCTGGCCCCATTGAAGTGAATGGGTCTGCGTGAAATTCGCATTGCATCTGCACGCAAGTGCGAATGCAATGCGTGATTCACTGATGGTTGCTTAGAGATGTTGTTTGTAAACATTCAGTTTTTTATCACGTGCGTGCGAAATGCATCCATAAGCATCGCACCCGCGTGGAAAAAACTGAACGAACGTACGCAATCGCAGTCAAAACTGACTGTGATTGCCTGTGGATTGGTGCAAGTTTTCAGGAACGCACCCTGAACGCATCCGGACTGAATCCGTGACACTCGTGTGAAAGGGGCCTTAAAGAGAGGAAGAGCCTTGTTACTGAGATGGCTACCCAGAAGCTATGTATGCTCTTCTGGTAATCACATTATCAGGGGGCTAATACTGAAGTATTTCCTATGCCATTGTTGGGATTGTGAGTATGCTTGGGATATATACAGCGAGTTATGGGTGCATTGCTGTGACATATAAAGCCATTCAGTAATCTACAAGTGGTTATATAAACTGCAGCTGACAGTGGTATCTCTGTGTGGTAACAAGGTATTCTCCCCAGATAATATCTCCCCAATGCATCATCTGATGGAACATTGCAGTTTACTCTTGTATTGTTTTGTATTAGTCAGTATGATATCAAATGCAAACCAGGATACACTATAACCCATAGACTTTTATGGGTGCAGGAATTTTCAGATTTGAGCTGTCATAGAATAATGATATGGCCATGAAGCCATATGGCACCATACAGAGATACTATAAAGTGAAGAGACTCCCGAGTGCCACCATACAAGACCTGTGTACATGCCAGGGCTGTTCTGCAATATGTGGGAGTTGATTTATTTTCTTCTATTATATTTACTATTATACATAAAAGGTTTTCTTGTTTATTTAAAGTGAGTTAGCTTTTGAAATCAAAAAGAAAGTGAAAGCAAAATGTATCCCACAGTACAAGTAATGGGCCCTTTTTCTGTAATGTTTGTGGTGCCATTTTACTTAATAAGCACATAGTTAGTGAAAATATAACACGAGAGCTTTATTAATCTGATGCTAAAGAAATCCGTCTTAGTCACCCATAGCAACCAATCAGATTCCACCTTTCATTTTTCAGAGCTCCTTTGAAAAATGAGAGGTGAAATCTGATTGGTTGCTATGGGCAACTAAACCAGTTTTCCTTTGCACCAGTTTTGATAAATCTGATATTCATTAGCATAAATATCCATCATCTGTTCAAATCCAAATTGGACCAGAATTGCACCACAATTCTGCTGTAAAATGCGGCTAGAAATAGACAAATATGTCAATCCCTGCATCAGATTTATCATCCAGCCTGAGCCCTTGTGATAAATCTGGTGCAGGTCCAGACAGCCTAAGTGTACACCATCTACAGAAGTAGTAAACCTGCCCCCATCTATTTACTTGTTAGTTCCTCTGCTTGCTGGATAAGCATTCCAGACCTTTCTTTGGTTGAGTTTATTCCCTGTATTTTCATGCGGTATTCTGTCTGTGACCTCCTCATCCTCTGCCCTTCCTGTCCATTTTAGGTAATGCCAGGGGAAAATTGTGAACAGAAAACAGGAAAACAATAGTCGTGGCTATCAGAAGACATTTCCTACAAAGTAGAAGCGTCTGAGTAATATTTTCAAGTAAGGCTTCACCCATTTCCTGCCAGCGTAGGAAACGTTGCCCATCCCTGTACCTTAAACTTGTGTTTCATCTTTGCCCTCGATTGCGGCAGCCTGCCTTGCATTAACCTGCTGTTTGGGTATGTATGTGTATTTATGCAGAAAAGGAATTTTTAATGCCCCCGTCTACACAATGGATTCTGAGCTGAGTCTGCATGGGCCATATTTATTTGTAAAAGCATAGGCACTCTCTGTGTAATCATGTTTACATTTTGAGTCGCTCCCCACCGACATTGTTGCTTATGGCTAGGACATGTTACCAGTGTCCAGTCAGCGGAGGTCTGACCTCATTGACCCCTGTCGATTGCTAGAACAAAAGCTAGAAAAGCTCCATGTCACTTCTCAGTTCTGCTTGGCCAACTAAAAATTGGTGGCATATCCATATCATATCACCAATGTCTGGCATTAAAGGGGTTGTCCAGATTTGAGGACTTTCTTAAAGTGGTTATCCAACATCATACAACAGTTCCCCCATGTGCCGGCCCCTCACACCGAATATACTTACCCCGCTCCCTGCGCAACTCCTGGTCCCTGCACCGCCGCTGCTGCTTCTCCCTGTACACGAATGAAAACATCTGGTGTCAGGAGCAGCCAATGGCAGGCGCGGACAGGACGAGCCTCCATAGCATCACCTGTCCCTGTCCCCGCCTGCTATTGGCTGCTCCCTCGACACCAGGTGTTTTCATCCGTGTACAGGGAGAACCAGGAGCAGCGTGGGGAGTGAGGTAAGTATATTCTCTCTGAGGGGCCCAGCACATGGGGTGTCTGTTGTATGGGTCTGCGTGAAATTTGCATTGCATCCGCACGCAAGTGATTCACTGATGGTTGCTTAGAGATGTTGTTTGTAAACATTCAGTTTTTTATCACGCGCGTGCGAAATGCATCCATACGCATCACACCCGCGCGGAAAAAAATGAACGATCTGACTGCAATTGCGTGCGGATTGGTGCGAGTTTTCCGGAACGCACCCTGAACGCATCCGGACTGAATCCGTGACGCTCGTGTGAAAGGGGCCTTAAAGAGAGGAAGAGCCTTGTTACTGAGATGGCTACCCAGAAGCTATGTATGCTCTGCTGGTAATCACATCATCAGGGGGCTAATACTGAAGTATTTACTATGCCATTGTTGGGATTGTGAGTATGCTTGGGATATATACAGCAAGTTATGGGTGCACTGCTGTGACATTCATGGTCCCCGCAGCGTGGGGAGTGAGGTAAGTATATTCTCTCTCAGGGGCCCAGCACATGGGGTGTCTGTTGTATGATGTTGGACATACCAATGCACCGTGTTGTACCTCTTGTAAAAACCCTACTCATCTGCTCCTAATTACCACTCCATTCTGGCTTCCGTCAACGATCCCTTTCAGTCCCTGTGAGCACCTGAATGGAGGGGCTCACATGCACAGCTGCAGCCAATGACTAGCCTCAGCGGGGACGTGTCACCAAACAGAGTGACATGCTGCTTGAGGACACGCCACCACTGAGGCCAATCATTGACTGGAAGGGCCATACGGATCATCCTTGTGATTTTCAGATCCGTAATGTCCTATTCTTGGTCGCAAAATGCAGTTCATGGACCCAATGAAATCAATGGGTCTGAAAAAAAATGGATGAAACAGACACCACATGCACGTCCTCCGTACTTGGCAGATCTGCAAAATAGATACAGTTGTGTAAATGCGGCCTTAAAGTGACCATACAGTTAGCAAAACCAACTATCAACAAATGTGTATTAGGGTGTGCCAACTCTCCCCCGATGGCAGAGTGGGGAGTCAGAAGAAATGGCTGTGTATGGCCAGCTTTAGACTGTTTTCTGTAACTATGAATTTTCATAATTTCCATAGGGGCTATAGAAACAAAACTATAGGTTAAAGACCTATTGCAAAGTTGCATTCATTTTTAATTTTTGAGACACCGAGATAAAAATAAACGGTTGTAAATGTGAACATGGCCTAAGGCTATTTTCACACTAGCTTTTTGCCTGATCCGGCAGGGTTCAGGAAAAACGCTTCCGTTACTGATAATACAACCATCTGCATCTGTTATGAACTGATCTGGTTGTATTATCTTTAACATAGCCAAGTTGGATCCGTCATTCATCTCCATTGAAAGTCAATGGGGGACGGATCCATTTTCTATTGTGTCAGATTGTGTCAGAGAAAACGGATCCGTGCATTGTGGGCCATGACTGATACGTCATGCTCCGCATCCCATTACGGAAAGCAAACAGCAGCATGCTGGATCATCTTGCCACAGATGTGAATATGGCCTTACTGCAGCTCCTGATCAGTCCTGTACTGTCATTAGGAGGTATTTTGGACAATACCTTCAAAGGCTCTGGGGATTTTTCTTTCTAGTTTGCTGGGATCCCTTTTTCCTTCCTAATGTATATGTATGGGAAATTTTTCCATTGAGCTGTTAAAGTATTTTGTCCCACCACTCCCTTCCAGGACAGAGGATGTGAATAAAGTCCCAGTGGGCACACCCTGACTCCCATTATCTTCAGCTAAATTATATCCTGAATAACAAATGACATATCAAATGTATTTACAGAATTGTTGTACTATTTCGTTATAAGGGCTAACCTTTCATAAAATTACAAAAAGAAAAATGTAACTATCTCTTTCTGACAAGGACGTCTATGCAGCCAGTAGTGTCGGGCACGTCGATTGCATCCCTGTGGGTTTTTTTCTGCAATATCTGTGTGTTTTCTGGCTCAAAACTTTGAATAATTGCAGCATGCTGCCAACGCTGTGAACATGGAGTCTGATGTATTCATGAAATGTGTGCTCCCTCTGCCCTATATTTCAATAGTTCGGATTTTTTGGACACAACTATACCAATTGTTTTTTTTTTCCATTGCTTATATTTATTTGTACAATTGAAGAGGATGAACATGTCGGCTTAGTATTTAGTATTGCAGTCTATTGAGCTTGGGAAATCTTTCTACCAAGCAAATGTTACAGGCAGGACTTAATAGGAATATTTGCATGTTTGATACTATACGGTCACAATACAATCAATTTCAAAACTATCAGGAGATACCCACTAAATATATTCATTAACAAAAAAACATGGTATCATGGAATTCCTTAAAAAATAATATTTTATTATACACTCACCGGCCACTTTATTAGGTACACCTGTCCAACTGCTCGTTAACACTTAATTTCTAATCAGCCAATCACATGGCGGCAACTCAGTGCATTTAGGCATGTAGACATGGTCAAGACAATCTCCTGCAGTTCAAACCGAGCATCAGTATGGGGAAGAAAGGTGATTTGAGTGCCTTTGAACGTGGCATGGTTGTTGGTGCCAGAAGGGCTGGTCTGAGTATTTCAGAAACTGCTGATCTACTGGGATTTTCACGCACAACCATCTCTAGGGTTTACAGAGAATGGTCCGAAAAAGAAAAAACATCCAGTGAGCGGCAGTTCTGTGGGCGGAAATGCCTTGTTGATGCCAGAGGTCAGAGGAGAATGGGCAGACTGGTTCGAGCTGATAGAAAGGCAACAGTGACTCAAATTGCCACCCGTTACAACCAAGGTAGGCAGAAGAGCATCTCTGAACGCACAGTACGTCGAACTTTGAGGCAGATGGGCTACAGCAGCAGAAGACCACACCGGGTGCCACTCCTTTCAGCTAAGAACAGGAAACTGAGGCTACAATTTGCACAAGCTCATCGAAATTGGACAGTAGAAGATTGGAAAAACGTTGCCTGGTCTGATGAGTCTCGATTTCTGCTGCGACATTCGAATGGTAGGGTCAGAATTTGGCGTCAACAACATGAAAGCATGGATCCATCCTGCCTTGTATCAACGGTTCAAGCTGGTGGTGGTGGTGTCATGGTGTGGGGAATATTTTCTTGGCACTCTTTGGGCCCCTTGGTACCAATTGAGCATCGTTGCAACGCCACAGCCTACCTGAGTATTGTTGCTGACCATGTCCATCCCTTTATGACCACAATGTACCCAACATCTGATGGCTACTTTCAGCAGGATAATGCGCCATGTCATAAAGCTGGAATCATCTCAGACTGGTTTCTTGAACATGACAATGAGTTCACTGTACTCAAATGGCCTCCACAGTCACCAGATCTCAATCCAATAGAGCATCTTTGGGATGTGGTGGAACAGGAGATTCGCATCATGGATGTGCAGCCGACAAATCTGCGGCAACTGTGTGATGCCATCATGTCAATATGGACCAAAATCTCTGAGGAATGCTTCCAGCACCTTGTTGAATCTATGCCACGAAGAATTGAGGCAGTTCTGAAGGCAAAAGGGGGTCCAACCCGTTACTAGCATGGTGTACCTAATAAAGTGGCCGGTGAGTGTAGTATCATTAAAAATACACAAATACATAAAATAGTAAGGAGGCCAAAAAATAATGACGGACGCCAGCCAATGATAAATACCTGCCGCTGTATAAACAATAATATAATACGTAGCAGCATATCCTAATTAATTTCAATATAATACCAACAGACAACCCCCCCTATGTATATTGATTATGGTCACGTGTAATAAGCCTATAACCTCTTATTTATACTGAAGCCTCACCAGAAGACTATATACATATTATCCAAGGGTTAAGCCAAATACAATATAAACCACAGATGATTCAGCATTTCCAGCTAAATCTATATCGCTGTAAAAGTGCTAACTACAAGTACAGTGCCTTGCAAAAGTATTCGGCCCCCTGGAACTTTTCAACCTTTTGCCACATTTCAGGCTTCAAACAAAAAGATATAACATTTTACATTTTTGGTGAAGAATCAACAACAAGTGGGTCACAATTGTGAAGTGGAACGAAATTTATCGGATCATTTAAACTTTTTTTTGTAATAATAAAACTGAAAAGTGGGGAGTGCAAAATTGTTCGGCCCCCTTACATTAATACTATGTTGTTCCACCTTTTGCTGCAATTACAGCTGCAAGTCGCTTGGGGTATGTCTCTATCAGTTTTGCACATCTAGAGACTGAAATTCTTGCCCATTCTTCCTTGCAAAACAGCTGGAGCTCTTTGTGGTTGGATGGAGAGCGTTTGTGAACAGCAGTTTTCAGCTCTTTCCACATATTCTCAATTGGATTCAGGTCTGGACTTTGACTTGGCCATTCTAAGACCTGGATACGTTTATTTTTGAACCATTCCATTGTAGATTTTGCTTTATGTTTGGGATCATTGTCTTGTTGGAAGATAAATCTCCGTCCTAGTCTCAGGTCTTTTGCAGACTCCAACAGGTTTTCATCCAGAATGGTCCTGTATTTGGCTCCATCCATCTTCCCATCAATTTTAACCATCTTCCCTGTCCCTGCTGATGAAAAGCAGGCCCAAACCATGATGCTGCCACCACCATGTTTGACAGTGGGGATGGTGTGTTCAGGGTGATGAGCTGTGTTGCTTTTACGCCAAACATATCGTTTTGCATTGTTTTCAAAAATTTTGATTTTGGTTTCATCTGACCAGAGCACCTTCTTCCACATGTTTGGTGTGTCTCCCAGGTGGCTTGTGGCAAACTGTAAACCAGACTTTTTATGGATATCTTTGAGAAATGGCTTTCTTCTTGCCACTCTTCCATAAAGGCCAGATTTGTGAAGTGTTCGACTGATTGTTGTCCTATGGACAGACTCTCCCACCTCAGCTGTAGATCTCTGCAGTTCATCCAGAGTGATCATGGGCCTCTTGGCTGCATCTCTGATCAATCTTCTCCTTGTTTGAGATGAAAGTTTAGAGGGACGGCCATGTCTTGGTAGATTTGCAGTGGTCTGATACTCCTTCCATTTCAATATTATCGCTTGCACAGTGCTCCTTGGGATGTTTAAAGCTTGGGAAATCTTTTGGTATCCAAATCCAGCTTTAAACTTCTCCACAACAGTATCATGGACCTGCCTGGTGTGTTCCTTGGTCTTCATGATGCAGAACCCTGAGACTATCATAGAGCAGGTGCATTTATACGGAGACTTGATTACACACAGGTGGATTCTCTTTCTCTTCATCAGTCATTTAGGACAACATTGGATCATTCAGAGATCCTCAATGAACTTCTGGAGTGAGTTTTCTGAACTGAAAGTAAATGGGCCCAATAATTTTCAGTTTTATTATTACAAAAAAAAGTTTAAATGATCCAATAAATTTCGTTTGTGACCCACTTGTTGTTGATTCTTCACCAAAAATTTAAAATGTTATATCTTTTTGTTTGAAGCCTGAAATGTGGCAAAAGGTTGAAAAGTTCCAGGGGGCCGAATACTTTAGCAAAGGCACTGTAAATTTAAGGATAGATAAGCTACATTAAGTAGACATACCGTATGCAGGTAAGTAACCAAGGCCGCGTCCACCCCTTTACATGCGTTTCATGTGTATGCTTTGTCAGGAGGAGAGAACGAGGACATGCCCACTATTCTTTTAACAGGCCAATCACAGCATGATTAGATAACCGCGTCATCCAAGACGTGATGGCACATGACCAATGACCGTCTGCCACGTAAAACTGCTTCTGCCCTCTCCCTGAGGCCGGCTCAAAGGAGAGCAGCACTCATAGATGTTACAGAGGCCGCTATCCCCAGCGCCCGGTCTCCATGGAGAGGGGGCCAAAACAACGCAGCTCAGGTAAACAGTCATGCGCACTAAGTCTCAGATGACAAAACCGTATATTTGCATGGTTGGCCTAAGAGCCTTCACAAGGCCGCAGGTTGCCATGGCAACAGATGGCACTCCATGATTTTGCCACTGGGGCCCTCTGTCTAACTGCTCAGATGGAATTATTGCTAGGACTGCAGCGTCTAAAGAGTTAAATGACCAGGATTAATTACCTACAATGAGGTCACTGCAGGCAGGTGTTAGCTGTATAACACAGACAGCACGAATGTCATAGGCTTGGCTCCTGAGCCTGCTCCATAAGCCCCTTATTCCATTATGATGACCATGTAAGGGGTTAAACTGCGAGTTTACCCTGAATACACATGATTACAGAAAAAAACAGGGCTGCAATCAGTGTGTTCTTTATTACAACACTCTACCCTCAGAGGGGGCAGCATACAACTCCCAGCATTCATTGGCCACGTTTCATAGTGCAGCATACATACCAGGAAGAGTAAAGGTACTGAAATGATTTAGGCCAGGCATGCCCAACCTGCGGCCCTCCAGCTGTTGCAAAACTACAACTCCCAAAATCTCTGCATAACCTACAGCTATTAGGGCATGCTGGGAGTTGTGGTTTTGCAACAGCTGGAGGGCCACAGGTTCAGCATCCCTGATTTAGGCCATTTTCAAATGGTCAGTGTTGGGTTGGCATTTTGCAGCAGCATTTGTAAGTAAAAACCAAGAGTGAGACCTAGAGAGAAAAGGTATAATGGAAAGATCTGAACCTCTGCTGCACTTTGGACCCTCTTCAGATTTTGGCTTACAAATACTGTCTGTGAATACTGACTGTGTGAAAGTGGCCTTAGGTAGAATTTGCTGATGATCTAACTCAGGGATGCTCAACCTGCGGCCCTCCAGCTACAAAAAATACAACTCCCACCATGCCCTGTTGAAGGCTTGCTTGGAGTTGTAGTTTTGCAACAGCTGGACGGCCGCAGGTTGGGCATCCCTGATCTAATGTGTATTGGGGCGACCCAGGTCTTTTCTCAACAGCAGATATCAAGAGAAGTTGAATCAGTGACTTCTTCCCCTTTCCCTAGACCCCAATGAAAAAAACATGCATACAGTGCTTTAAAAGGCATGAAAAAAGGTATATGCTGTGTGCCGAAATGAATAAGTTTCTGTGTGTGGCTATTTCACGCTACATAAATTGTCTGAAGCAGATTAGCACAGTAGAGAGCCAAAGGCCCAGAGTAAGGTTACATGCACACGACCGTATGTGTTTTGCGGTCCGCGGATGACGTTCCGTATGGCATCGGTGTTTCCGTTTTTTTTGCGGATCCATTGTAACAATGCCTATCCTTGTCCTCAAACCAGACAAGAATAGGACATGTTCTATTTTTTTTTGCGGGGCTACGGGACGGACATACTGATGCGGATAGCACACGGTGTGCTTTCCGCATTTTTTGCTGGCCCATTGAAATGAATGGGTCCGCATCCTATCCGCAAAAAAAACGGAACGGACGCGGAAACAATACGTTCGTGTGCATGAGGCCTAAGGCGAGTTCACATCAGGTTTTTCTTGGACGTACTAGAACTCTGGGAAAAAGACGCCGCGGGCCACAGTGCTGCCCCTAGGCTGCTATTGTTGCACTGAGCCAACTGAAGCTGCTATTGAATCATTAGCAGCCTTGGGAGTGTGCACACAATCTCCAAGAGTGTCCCAGCGCTAGCCTGTGCTGCAGTCATGTTAGCAGGCCCTACCCCTCTAGAATAGCAGAAGTGCAAGCCTGCCTCGCTGAAGACAGGAGTTGAGACAAGCCCTTTAATCACATAAATTAATGAATCCTGTATTTGCCGGAAGGGAAATGTTCCTTCCTGGCGTGAGCGGAGGAGACCACTGCTATTACATGCAGCAATCTCCTTCACAGTATGAGGTCTAGCGCTCGCTAATGCCATTGTTCGTCCCCATACTGAATCATTGTTTGCCGACAGCAGATGTGATTAGACACCACCATCTGCCATCAGCAAACAATGATTTTTAAACCTGTTGATGTCACACTACATAGCACACAGCAGCAAGCACAGCTCATGGAGCAAGGGTCGGGACAAAGAATGGGTAGTGGGAGGATGGAACCTGGGGGTCCAATTCACATTCTAAGGGTCCATTCAGACGGCCATAATATTGCGAGTCCGCAATACTATGGCTGCCGCCCGGCTTGTGTTCCGCAGCGCTGCGTCCCATTCAAAATGCCTATACTTGTCCGTTCATGCGGACAAGTATAGGATATGTCTTATCTTTTTATGTGGAGCCGTAGCACGGAGCTGGCTCTGTGCCTCGGCTCCCCGCCCCTTAGAGGTGAATGGGGCCGCATCTATTCCGCAATATTGCGGAATAGATACGGCCCCATTCACACAGTCGTGTGGGGCCTTACTATGGGGCACAATGCCTTCTATGTTTGCCCCTGCCCCTACACCATGGATTTGATGTTAAAAAGTCGCAAAACCTGGATTTAGTTGCAACTGGCCTTCACCAGTTTCTGCAAAGGGCGCGTGATGATGGTAAGGTGTGTGTGATGACTGAAATCTACTCCAGCTACGGGCTGAATAGATTTCAATCTGGCCCACAGACTGCCTAAACCTCCTCATAAATTAAATACCTGTTTCGACAGTTTATGTCCCATCAAGACCTGCGTAGCACAAGCCTGTGTTAATGGTGTTGTCTCACATCAGCAAATGGCATTTATTATGTAGAGAAAGTTAATACAATCCACTTACTAATGTATTGTGATTGTCCATATTGCCTCCTTTGCTGGCTGGATTCATTTTTCCATCACATTAAGCACTTCTTGTTTCCATGGTTATGGCCACCCTGCAATCCAGCATCGGTGGCCGTGCTTGTACACTATAGGAAAAAGCCCAGGGCATCTCTGGTGGCTGGGACTGTAGGAGTGTGCATAGTCCAGCACTTTTTTTATATAGCGTGTAAGCACAGCCAGTACTGCTGGATTGCAGGGTGGTCGTAACCATGGAAACAAGGTGTGTATAATGTGATGGAAAAATGAATCCAGCCAGCAAAGGCAATATGGACAATAACAATACATTAGTAAGTGCCTGGTATTAACTTTCTCTACATGATCAATGCCGTTTGCTGAAGTGAGACAATCCCTTTAATAAATCAGGACCAATGAGTCCCGAACCTGGAGTTATTTGTAGATACAAGCATTGTAAGAGTACAATATACAGGGTATTGGGCAGGGAGATTTATTTTCCCAAGGAGCTAGTTCTTTGAACGGTATTATTTATGAGCCAGAGCTGTAAATATGAATGATAGCCGTGAAGCTGAGAAATTGGAGCAGGAAACTCTGAGGGTTGAGTGTGCATTCTCTCTCTATGATGTCACAATGGCAAACTGGCCACATGCATTCCTCTAGTGAACAGAGAATGGAATTGCTACATATATCCCACCATGCCTCCACAGGGTTACGCAAGATTACAATTGTCAATGATGCATCATTTTTTGTTGTTGGCTTTATTTGCATAATTTTGGTCAAGACAATATTATAATTACTTCTGGTGTAACGATTGGCAATTTGGGAAAACATGCATGTTTCTATGTCTGCTCTCTGTATCAGAGAAACAGTTATCAGTGTGCCTGAATTTACAAGATAGAAATTGAAAATTCAACAGGTGGCATAATATTTCGTTTCACCAGATGTGTTGCTCTTGGCTGGCATTCAGGCATACTGCTATTTTGCACCTAAAGATAGTACGTGGCTTCAAATTTGGAGCTTTTTATGACTCCTCTCTTAAAGGGGTTGTCTCACTTCAGCCTATGACATTTATAATGTACAGAAAGCTAATACAGGGCACTTAGTAATGTATTGTGATTCTCTATATTGCCTCCTTTGCCGGCTTTATTCATTTATTTATCGCATTATAAACTGCTTGTATCCAGGGCTACGGCCACCCTGCAATCCAGGGTTAACTTTTTGACTAGATGTGAGCATCTTTCTTTCTCTTTCACTTTGAGTTATTTATGCTGTGTATATGCCTTATATTTCAACTACTAACCGCTCATAAACTTATTTAACCCCTTCTTGACCATCACCATACTAGTATGGCGCTGGCTGGGTCTTTAAAGATGGCATCTATTCCTGAGCGGAGTGGGAGCCATAGCCGTGGGTGCCTGCTCTTTCATACAGCAGACGCCCGTGGCTCATGTCCGCGATAATGCCAGTCACGAACATTTAACACTTCAGATGTCGTGGTCAAACCTGAGCGCGTGCTTCAGGGTATGCTCTACTCCCTGTGGAAAACCCCTTTAATTCTCTTATAGACTACACTGAAACCTTTCAACCAGTTGGAGCCTGTGGACGCAATGTTAAAAGAGACCAAAATCTATCTAATCTATCTAATATCTATCACCAATGTCCCATTGTGTCCTGTGAGCATAGAGGGAGCTGGAGAACCTTCACACATACCTGCTGTAGCCTCTGACCACACAGATTGGTGTATTGCAGAGTAATGAGCAGCCCCAATAGTGTCTGGTGTTCTTATGCAAGGGCCACCATTGTGATGTCACAGAATGCTATGATGTCATATGCCCATTTGCATATGCAGCTGCCAATGTGCTGTCTTTTTAAACTGTGGAAAAACCCCTTTAATTACCTCCCAGAATGAAAACTTCCCATCCATTGGAACCTGTGGACTCAATGTGAATAGAGCCCATGATCAGCTATTAGCTACTAGAAAGGTGACATTAATAATTTGGACATAATGTGCACCTCATATCTATCTAAGTATCTGTCTATCTTATATCTCATATCTATACATCTATTCTATTTATCTATATTATGGGGGAAATTTATCATTAGGAGAATATTTGAAGTCAGTTTTGCTTCAGTCTGTGTTGGAGTACTTTGTGCCACATTTATCAAATATCACAGGTTGTTTGATAAATGTGGCTTGTCCTTAAACCTAACACTTCTGTCTAGAGAAGCTACTCCACTTTTCCTACTCCACCCTCCTCCTGGAGTGAGATTGCGACTATTTTGCAACTTTTTAAAAATGTCGCAATGATAAATCTGGAGTGAAACTCATTAACATAGCTAACCACACCCACTTTTCCACCCATATTACAAAACTGGAGTGAGTGGTGTACACATGCAAAAAGTCGCAAAATTTTGCGCAAAAAAGTCGCAAAATTTTGCACAATCGCATACATTTTGCACACGGGAGTGCAAAAAAGTCGCAAAAGCCCTATTTTGCGACTTTTTGATGCCAGAATTCTGGAGTGATGGTATGATAAATCAGGGCCTATATTTCTGCATAGAGGCAGTTGGTAAACCTCCAAACATACCTTCTGTAGCCTTTTACCATGCAGATTACTACAAAGGAATGAGCAGCCACAATAGTGTCTTTTGTTCTTATGCAAGGTCCATCAGTGTGATGTAATGGAATGGTTTGATGTCACAGGCTGCTGTGATGTCATGTACTCATTTGCATGTGAAGTTGCCAATATGCTGTCTTTTAGGGCTCATGTACACAGCCATTGTGTGGCCGTTCCATGCATTGGGGACTGCAATTTGCGGTCCCCAATGCACGGGCAACATCCGTGTGGTGGGCGGGACGGATCGAGACCCATTCATCTTGAATGGGTCCGTGATCCGTCTGCACCGCAAAAAAATAGAACACGGACAGAAACACCACGAAATAGGTCCATGATCTGGGGTGCACACAGCCGGTGCCCTTGTATTGCAGACCTCGGCAACGGCCGTGTGCATGAGCCCTTAAACTGCAGAAAACCCACTTGTATTGTCTACCAGACTGAAAACTGGATCCTGTGGATGCACTATAATATGGGTCCAAGGTGAGCTATTAGCTACTTGATGGGCATCTCTAATAAAGTGGTCATACAGTGCACCTCATTATCTATCTTATATCCAGTGTTGGACTGGCCCACCAGAGTACCAGAAGATCCTCTGTGTGGGCCGACGTTCTGATACCATACTAGGCCCCAAAGGTCCAGGATAAAAAAAAAAAACATTTGGAGCCAGTAACTTATCACCTGGATCTATTTATTTGAATCAAAACCTGTTTGACTTTATTTTCTACTGTATTTTTTATGAAAGAATTATGAGCACCCTGAAATACATTGTGAAAGAGTGAACATTTTTAAAGGCATGAATATGTATAACAGAAAAAAATAATGTGAAACAAAATGATCTCTATATGGAGGATCATTGTGAAGATGTAGGGAGAAGACAAGACACGAGACAAAAGGAAATATTAAGTTAATTCACTAGAATTTCCAAGGAACTACGAATAAGCAGGGGCGGTCTTAGGCACCATGCATCCTATGCATTTGCATAGGGCCACCGACGTCCAAGGGGGCCCCCACGCTCCGCTCTTGTGCCGGTGCCCAAGACCGCCCGCCCAGCTGTCACTTACTGCATTTGTCCGCCGCGGCCCATGGACCGGCCTCACTGCGGCTGCGCGCACCGCACCCGCTCACTCTCAAGTCCGGAAGTGTAGCAGGAAGCTTGCGCAGCCGCAGAGAGGCCAGTCAGCACAGCAGAACACAAACTCTGCGGCTGCGCGTCAGTGTCCCATCCCAGCTAGAGATGAGCGAGCATGCTCGGGTGGAATTTACGTGCGCTTTTTCAAATCTGCACGCTAATTCATACGCATATTTTAGTATGTACACTAATGCGTACGCATTTTATAAATTAGTACGCTAATGCGTACTAATTTATAAAATGCGTACGCATTAGTGTACATACTAAAATATGCGTATGAATTAGCGTGCAGATTTGAAAAAGCGCACGCAAATTCCACCCGAGCATGCTTGGCCGAGCATGCTCACTCATCTCTAGTCCCAGCACGTGTCCCATCCCAGCCAATAGAGAGCTGGGAGTCTGGGACACGCCATAGGCTGTGGGCAACCTTCACCCCCCCTCCAGTGAGTGATCGTCAGCAGCACGTGCCCCAGCTCAGCCAATGAAGAGCTGGGACGTGCTGCTGACGCAATTTTAGTAAAAAAGCGCGAGGAGGGCATCTTCCATGTTAGTCTAGTGCAGACCAGGTAGTTAGGAGCTAGGGTGCTGTGCTGCTGCTGTGTGTGAATCTGATTTTAATGTTATTTAGCACAGCACTGTAGTAGAGAGAGTCAGGAGCCAGGAGGACTGGGAGTAGTAGTGCTGCTGCAGGCTGCAGCTGTAGCTGCTGGATCATCAGTGACAAAGACAGCCAGCTCAGGGTAGTTGACTTGACTGTAATATATAGTGAATAGTGATAGACAAGGGACAGAGAGAAATAAAACAGGAGACACAGAGGCAAACAGGAGAACCATATATGACAAGTGTGTGAAAAACAGGAGAGTCAGATACCACAAGTGTGTGAAAAACAGGAGAATCATATACGACAAGTGTGTGAAAAACAGATAGGAGAGTGATATACGACAAGTGTGTGAAAAACAGATAGGAGAGTGATATACGATAAGTGTGGAAAAACACATTCTTTCATTGTTTAACAGTGAGTTAATTGTTAATTGTTTGACAGTATTTTATTGTTATAAAAGTCTTTGATGTGTGTGTGTGGCGGGGCGTGTCACCAGGGGCGTGACGCGTCATTGGGGGGGGGGGGGGCGGACATAACTTTGCTTAGGGCCCCAGAAATAGTAATCATGTAGAGTGCAGTTTTATTCCATGGAGCCCAGATCTTGTCAAATCGTTTCATGGTATTATGCAGAAGGGCTGTAAGATATTCCATACACCTCACATCTTTCACTCTATTCACCAAATCCCTTTTAGATGGAAGTGATGAATGCTTTCAAAAATGTGCTATAAGGCATCTGGCTGCAGTCAATATAACGAAAGACGTAAAGAGTTTTTTGCGCAATGGCACTGGGGAAGGAACTGGGAACGTAAAGTGGCCCTGGAAAAAATATTAACAGTCGCCACGTTTTGTAGTCGGGTCCAAATTGATGGAAGACAGGTTCAGCAATACCATATTGTGGCACATTATACCACCCCAACAGAGTCAAATAGGGCTTGGGTAGCCCCATGGGTATCGGCCCACCGGGAAATTTCCCTGTAAGGTCTATGGCCAATCCGCCCCTGCTGGGGAGACATTCAACAGAAAGAGGTCCAGGTCAAGAGGAAGTTTGATTTATATACTTTAATAGAGGAGGTTCCTCACTATCTGCCAAAAGGATTGTATATGGAGGCAAGTCCAAATATAATTAACTTTATTGTTGATATGGGGGATGGACCCTGAGAATAATTTCCTCTGTTGGGCCAAAGGAACCCCAGTTAAACCCTGGGGCTACATTAACCTCACACATACTCTCAGGCATATACGGTATGTAGTCGATAGACAAATATTCTAGAAAGATCTAACTATAGATACATCTTTGTGTCTGTGACTCATGTAGCCATGTCACTTATATGTAAATAGGACAATCCTACTTCCACCATACAAGGTGTATGGTCCATATGTGACTGGCTTTATTTGTGATCACGTGCCTGATGTAGATATACATATGACTTTACATTTATCTCTCTCAATCCAAGCTGTGTAGAACATGATCAGTCTCTAGATAATCATTACAAAGGGTAGTGTGTAAAAAAAAAAAGAAAACGGAATGGACCTAACGGTTCAATGGTTTCGTCACAGTTGCAACCCTACACTCAGGATGGGTGTAGTTACCTCTATTGTTCCTTAAATAATGATAAACTCCTCAAATATCTGCTCGCTCTTGGCCAGCGTCCAGCTCAGTCTTCACAGATACAGCTGCATGGTCTGCTTACCAACACATGAATGTGATTATAGGTGGAGCCCTTCCTTGAAGAACATAAAAGGAACTGCAGTTTGTTAAGCATCCTGCTATCATTCAGATAAAGTGTTGACTAGAAGACCCTATAAAGGGCCACATCTGCCAGGCATGTGTATACACAACAGTCTGCATCATATCACTACAGGCAGAAGAACGTGAAACCTAACTGATTTTTTTTAATACAATGCAGCCTAAAAGTGAAAGACTATCAGGGGCTCAGTCTGTAACTTTGCACTAAACAGATGTTTCCTGCTGATTCCATTACAAGAGCCATCACCCTCCAGGTGTTTGTGCACACACACACGTACTTGCACGTATTTACTTTTCCCAGTCCTTTAAGCCCATGTGTCCTTGTGCAGCTCGGTGGCTGCAAACTCTATTTCCGTCGCTTAAACGTTTTGAAGAGACAGATGCTTCATAGAAAAGTGATTTATATTGAACTAATATCCACCTAAACTCTAAAAAACTTAAAGTACAAAGAGCATATGGTGGTTCGCGGCTAGACCGTGTTCCTGCTGCGCTTATTAAATTATGACTTATTGTCAGAACATAGTCAAATGCTTTCAGGAAGTGATTTGTGAAGTCTCTTCTAAAATTAGAAGCAGGTGGCGGGCGTCCAGCACTGATCTAATATACTGTATATACTGTTCTGATCTCAGCAATTCTATGTTTAGCCAGCCACCTCCATCATAGAGCAAGCCAATATTCATGGTATTCGAATTGGAAACAACAGGGCTTATGTACCAATAATGTCACCGAGATGGGTTCCAGGCATCTAAAGGGATTTAGTCAATTGTTATCCTTCTAACCACCTTGTAAAGCTTAGTATTTCCATCAGTATGCAAAGTTGCATATCCAGGGACTAGGGCCCCCAGATATAAGTTTGGTATATATAAGTTATAAGATATAAGTTTTTTGTTTTTTTTTACTTATCCTCTGGATAGGTCATCAGTGTCTGATTGGGACCCCCAGTGATCGGCTGTTTTGAGACAGCAGCAGTGCTCGGAATAGTGTCATGGCCTTCTCCCAGCTTACCAAGAACCGCGCCGTACATTGTACAGTGGCTGTGCTTGGTGTTGCTTTCAGTCCCATTCACTTGAATGGGGCTGAGCTGCTCCTAGGCCATGTGACATATGAACGTGTCATCACTCGGCCTAGGAAAGGCAGAGAGAAGGCCGTGGCTCTACTGTCCACTGCCCACTGTGACTCAGGGACTGTGGCAAAGCATTCTTATCTCAGCATCATCATCTGGTCACTCCTGCAATCTGGCAGAGTCCCTTCTAATAAAAACTGGTCTGCTGACAACTTGGGGCTCTAACTGCTCTCCTTATATACAGTTATTAACTGAACTAGAACCTTGTAGTTGGAGGGTGGACTGGAGAAGCACAGCCTAAACAGAAACAATGTTGTAATTTCAGTCTGCCATAGAATTGTATAGTGTTTCAATACAAGTCTATGGTAATGACTAAGCAGTTTTTCCAGACATAAGCAAGTATTCACACATAAACCACAGAGCTATACAGTCAAAAGGTCAGTTTGTCTGTTCCTTCCAAAACTTTGCATAGTCACTTATAGCTACTGTGGAGGATTTCTAACTTCTCAGTGCTTAGATAAAAAGTCCCAAAATCTCTTAGTATTAGCTAGCTGTGCATTAACCCTTTCCATAATGCAGAGCAGATATAGTACAATAGCAGTGCAAATAAACAGGATATATGACAATAAACATATAAAATAGTATACGTTTAAATAACAAAAATCATAGTGCAAATCAACCCTTGAAAGTTGGGAGTTGATGGCTATGCATAGTAGCAATAGGAGCAAATATTCAACATCCATAGTCCAAAGTATCCTTGCTCCAGGCCACCAATATCCCTATGTTGTAAGTGGGTCCAACTTGAGAGGAGGCAAGGCCAACACAAGTACATAGGCAGGGCAACTCAAGTAGGCAGGGTCTGCAATAAAATAGTGCAGCACAAAATACTGCCCCAGCAGAACCAAATATCACAATGCAGGTTGTTAGGTACACCCACACCCCAAAGAATGGCCCTGGAAGTTTTCTTACAGGGTCTATAGCCAGTCTACCCCTGCAGGGCAATATACTCAGCTATATATATTATGCTATATACAGGAAATGGTATATTTTTAGCGGAATATTACAGGACTACCACCACCATCCTGAGCTGCTTTCAATGATATTAATAGTGGTGTTCTGACATTAATCTCATAAAGTGCATTACAGAAATATGTTTCGTGTACTTAAAAGTTTATACTTTTGCTTTTATCCTTAAGAAAACAAACAAACAAAAAAACAACAAGCAAACAAGAACACCATACGATAAAGTGGTATATATAGTGATGTATCTATAGATAATAGTAAAGAATGCATGTTTACACATTGTGTATATTATTGCCATTTTTATTTTACAGAAAATCCTCCCATTGACAACAGTTGTGTCTGCCTTCTGTTCCCAGTGAGTCTTCTTACACAGAACCCCTGACAGCTCATGTGTGTAGCCGTATTTGTGGGCTGATCTGGGGTTTATATGAATTTGAGGGCTTATCTAGGGTCCAGCATGAATTTGGGGGTCTGTTAATTTTAGAGTCTCGTCTGGGAGCCTGTATTAATTTTGGATTCTCGTTTGGGGTCTGCATTAAGAAGCGGTTGTCCAGCCATGTGAAATTTATTTTTGAAAACAGATTTGAATGCCACAAAAAAAGTATTGATACATCTCTCATCTCACTGTTCTCACCACTACAGGAGCTCTTGGTGTCATTCCCCAGAGTGGCCGGCTGGGGTAAAGCTCAGGGTGGTGACTGTGACACACGTGTGTAAGAAATGCACACAACCTGTTAACTGGAAATGTGTGGCCCATATGTCCTGCTGAGTTTGAGATCAATTGCAAATGGCTGGATCCCACCATTTCCTTGGGGGAGCGTGGCTGGATTCTTCTATGAGCTACTCTCATAGTTTTGGGGAGGAGTAGCATGCCCCCACCATCTTACAGGCTATCACCTGAAGAAACATTAGTAACAAAGTAGGCTTCATTTTGAAAAGAAAAATGTCATGGACCCCAAAAAGTGAAGCACAGGTGAATAAAAGTGCCACAAAAGTGTTGTGATCTGATGAAGATGTTGTTGAAGAAGTTGTTATCCTGAAGCTTGTATTCTTGAGACATGTCCCTAATAAAGTTTAATCTTCACTTGTCTCCATCTAAGTTAAAGGGAAGTGAAGTACATATCTTGGCTTTTATCTGATGGAAGTTTCTTCTGCATTTGTATCTTCCTGTAGGGCTATGAGAGGTTTTTACATTAGCTCTTCTGCTCCATCAGCTGAATACAGGCTACCATTAACAGCAGCCCTTATTTATGGACAATAGATTGCAGGCGAGTAAGGTTCTTTAGGAGGTGGACATGTCATCCAATTCTGACAACCTGCGGCTATAAAGCGTGCAGTCTCAGCATTATTCTCCTGATGGGATTCCACTGTACTTGGAATCCCCCACAACGTTGCAGGTTATCATTTTACCATTCTCTGCGTTGTGGATTGCTTAAAGGGAATGTGCAGTGTCAGGATAGATAATGAATAACAGATTGGCAGGTGTCCGACTCCCAGCAACCCCCTGTTTAAAGGGATTGCGAGGGCTGAATCCCCTCAGTGTTTAACTGCATCTCCCTTGTAGCTGCGGTGCAGTGTAATTACAACTGCTCGTCCCATTTAAGTGAAGTTGTATTTTTTCTAGACAGTGTACAGTTAAACACTGAAGAGGCGGCCACAATCCCACAAGAAATGCTACTCCTTCAATCAGATGATCGTTAGTGTTGCCGGGAGTTGCATCCCTGCCTATCTGATATTGATGACACTGCACAACCTTTTTAACCACCTTAAAGGTTCTCCAGGAATTAAGAAAATGAAAATACTTACAAGTGTTTATATTACTTTATTGTAAAACTATTCCCAAATACCTTTCATTATTTATAATGGCTTGTTTTGTCTGGGGAGCAATCATAAGGAGAAATAAAATGGTCACCCTCCTATTAGTACAGACAAAACCTGTCCTAATCACACAGCAGGACAAGTTACTTCAGAATACTGAGGTAAAGAGCTGCCTCATCCTCCTCTCTACTTGTCAGGGATTATGGTCCTGAATAAAGTTTAAAGGGAGTCTTTCACCCGTTTTTCACCTGTATAACTACCAGCAGTGCCCCACAGAAGATTGCGTACACATCCCAGACATACCTGTGTGCACTGTGTGTCTGTATTACATGTCACATCCCAGACATACCTGTGTGCACTGTGTGTCTGTATTACATGTCACATCCCAGACATACCTGTGTGCACTGTGTGTCTGTATTACATGTCACATCCCAGACATACCTGTGTGCACTGTGTGTCTGTATTCCATGTCCAGGAAAAGCACTTTTATTCTGCTGGAAAACAGCTCCCTAAAAGTAAAACTAAAAACAGCTTTCTCTCCCGACTCAATTTCTAACAGCTATATCTTCTGATATACTGAATATAATGCTATGATTTTGGTATCATTCGAAAGCTTGGAATGTCAGCTTGTCATGTTTCTATCTGCTACCAATCCCAAGATATGAGCAGCTAAAGCAGCCCTCCCCTCTTCAGTCTGGTTTGCTTTGAGCACTTGCAGCAGCAGAGCTGGGCACTTGGGAGCTGTTTTCCAGCAGAATAAAAGTGCTTTTCCTGGACATGTAATACAGACACACAGTGTACACAGGTATGTCTGGGATGTGACATGTAATACAGACACACAGTGCACACAGGTATGTCTGGGATGTGACATGTAATACAGACACACAGTGCACACAGGTATGTCTGGGATGTGTCTGCAATCTTCTGTGGGGCAGTGCTGTTAGTTATATAGGTAAAAAACAGGTGAAAGACTCCCTTTAATATGATCTTCAGCTGAATCTCTGTGGGAATGGAATTCATGAGGAGACATGAAGTACAGAGAGGAGGTGGGGATGTGGCTGTGTCCTCCTGTGTGATTAGGACAGGTTTAGTGTGTACTAATAGGATGATGGCCATGTTTTTTCTCCTAATGATTGCTCCCCAGACAAAACGAGGCATTATGACATAATGAAAGATATTTGGGAATATATTTATAATAAAGTAATATTTAGGTATTTTCATTTTCTTAATTCCCAGAGAACCCCATTAAAGGGCTCATGCACACAAACGTTAGGGATGTAATAGCGTCCACATTGCACAGGCACCGGCTGTGTGCACTACGCGCTGTGGATGCAGACCCACTGACTCAAATGAGTCTGTGATCTGCAGGATATGGCCAAAGTTAGGACATGTCCTATCTTTTATCGTGCGGTGGCATGGACTCGAAAATCCATAGAAGCAATTAGTGTTCCCGTGAGCTTCCGATCCGTGCCTCTGCTCAGCAAAACATAGGACATGTCCTATCTTGTGCTATATCTTGTGAATCGCTAACCCATTCAAGTCAATCAGTCCGCATACAGAGCGAGTCCTTATGTTCATGTGCTTGAGCCCTAATGGGGTTGTGAAAGAATGGGGGAGGCGAGGATGGCAAACTCACCCTCTTGGCTGGACCTGTAAAGGAAAGATTAGTGATCTGCTTCCCAGCGCTGGATACCCACCCCTCCTTCAGGCCTGCGATGCTCTGCTAGGTTCTCTCGATTTCAACGTCTGCCAATCACTGGCCACGGCGGTAACCAGCTCCCCTTATGCCATGACAAATGGTCACATGATACAAGGGGAGGCAGCCACTGCTGCGTCCAGTAATTGGCTACGATGATGTCAAACCATATGTTGACATCGAGGGAGCCCAGCAGAGCATTGCAGGCCTGTAGAAGTGGGGAGCCAGCATTGTGAAGCAGGTAAGTAAGCTTCCTTTACAGGTCTGGCCAAGAGGGCGAGTTTGCCAAAACCTCCCCCTCCCCATTCTTTCACAGCCCCTTTAACTAACTCACTAATATAATTTATATAAGCCAAGTGCTGCTGAAACCAGAGAACCAACAAAGTGCAAAAATATTCTCCATGCTGAATATCACGGCTTACACCACTAAGGCCTTGTTCCCATATCAGTTATTTTCATCAGTAATTGTGAGCCAAAACCAGGTTTGGGTCAAAAAAATAGAACAGGTGCAGATTTTTACATTATACCTTATTTCTGTGTAGATATACCTCCCAACCGTCCCGTCCTGGTAAGGGGGGAGGTATGTCCCGGTTTCTGGCAGCTGTCCCTGCATCCATAAGACGCAGAGACAGTTGCCCGTATGGTGATGAAGCAGAGAGCCGGCATCGGCTCACTGCTTCATCCATAATCCCTCTCGTACCCCCTGCTGGATCTCTATACCTTTGCACTGGGCGCGGGAGGGGGCGGCTAACAGTCAGTCGTGGCTCCGCCCCCTCCAGACTAGAGCAGACGATGTCCTGCTGGTGATGCTGCTACTAGGAAGAAGGTAAGTATATGGTGCTTATTTTTTTTTTTTAACTTTCTGTCAGTGGCACAACGTGGTAATATTACTGGGGGCACAACATATTACTGATGAGCCCAATGTGGGCATATTACAGGTGGGGACAATGTGGGCATATTACAGGGAGCCACAGCTGGGCATATTACTGGGAGAACATAACTAGGCATTTTTATGGGGGCACATAACAGGGCATATTACTGGGGGCACAGCTGGGCATATTACTGGGGGGCACAGCTGGGCATATTACTGGGGGCACATAATGGCATATTACTGGGGGCACAGCTGGGCATATTACTGGGGGCACATAACAGGATATTACTGGGGGCACAGCTGTGCATATTACTGGGAGGCACAGCTGTGCATATATTTGGGGGAACAGCTGGGCATACTAATGGGGGCACATAACGGCATATTGCTGGGGGCACATAACGGCATATTACTGGGGGCACAGCTGGGCATATTAATGGGGCACATAACAGGGCATATTACTGGGGCACAGTTGGGCATATTACTGGGGGCACATAACAGGTGAATAATTACTATGTGGGACAGTAAGGGGGCTGGGTGGGATTAGGTGTATAGTTATGTTTTGGGCGGAGTTAGAGGAGTGGCCTAGTGCCGAAAAAAATTTGCAGTGGTGTGCTTTGCATAGCGCACAATGTGTCCCTCTTTCTCCATTTGCAAACTCCTGGTTTTGGCTCACAATAACTGATGGAAATAACTGATCAAATAACTGACGTGTGAACAAGGCCTTAGTCGTAGGGGGATCCATTACAAAAGTGGTACATTTTTGCACAAAACAGTATTTTGTGCAAAAAGTTTATGTTTCTCTCTGCTGTAATCACACATTTACACCATCTACACCAGCTCCTAACTACAGCAGATTTCAGTTTCTGGTGCACAGATAACTGGTGCCTCATCTAATTCCACTGGACTTTTTACTACGACTGGTATGTGAAATGCCAGTCTTTAGGAAATGAGCCTCATGTTCATTATGAAACCAAAAGGCATCCATTGCTGCTCTGTTCTTCTGTAGACACCAGCTGACATTGTTTCTGGGTCAGCTCCAGTGCCGTGGACACTTGTCAACAGTTTTGGGAGCATTTTAATAGTATTTGATACTGGAAGCTGTGGAAAACCTGCACTACATCCCTGCCACCACAAGTGGTAACTAACATTTAGATATAAATATTATCTGTGAGGAATTTTTATTCAAAACCTATTCAATACCAAGTGCTACAGCTAGATGTTACCGTTTAGCTTTCAGGCAACAAGCGCAATACTAGCTATCGCCGCTAGATGGCACCAAACACTGCATTATAGCTCTTAGGAAGCTTGCCACTACCAACATGGCGTCGGGTTCCGTAACGTCGGCACGTTTTTGCTTGAGGTCCCGTCATCCTCACGGTTCCCATAGCAACGGTAAACACACTGGCGTTCCCATAGCAGCTGCAGTACACTGAAGTCTAGAACCAGAACTGCCGTCAGTATGAGCGTCCGGACCTTCAACCCCTCTGTGCGGATTGGGAACTGGAATGAAGATGTGTCCCTAGACGAGGTAACAGATGATCGCTCCTCTGTGCTATGGAGAGAGTATAACACAAGCAGTAATAGCCTGTGGCAGAAATGGCGCCACCATAAGTACTAGATTGCTGTATACACCAGTAGCTATTGAAAGGGATGCTGCAAAAAATGTCTACTGCACAGTATATTGAGTCAGGGCAGACATATGCTCATTACAGGCATGGGGTCTGGGGTATTCATTCAGCAGCCTTCTGAAGGTAAGTCCAAGTCAAAGTGTGAACAGCGTCTGCGTTAGAACTCTCATTATCAGTGCTCTATTTATTAGGGCACATGCACACGACCGTATGTATTTTGCGGTCTGCAAAATACGGATCCGCAAAAAATACGGATGATGTCCATGTGCATTCTGTATTTTGCGGAACGAAACAGCTGGCCCCTAAGGGCTCATGCACACGAACGTATTTTCTTTCCATGTCCATTCCGTTTTTTTTCCGGACCGTATACGGAACCATTCATTTTAATAGGTCCGCAAAAAAATGGAAGTTACTCCGTGTGCATTCCGTTTCTGTATGTCCGTATTTCCATTTTGCAAAAAAATAGAACATGTCCTATTATTGTCCGCATTAAGGATGAGGATAGAACTTTTCTATTAAGGGGCCAGCTGTTCTTTTCCGCAAAATACGGAATGCAGACGGACGTCATCTGTATTTTTTGCAGATCTGTTTTTTGTGGGTCGCAAAATACATACGGTCATGTGCATGAGCCCTAACAGAACAGTACTATCCTTGTCAGTAATGCAGACAATAATAGGACATGTTATATCCCTTTGTGGAACGAACATACGGAAATGGAATGTACACGGAGTAATTTCCATTTTTTGCAGCCCCCATTAAAGTGAATGGTTCCGACAGAATGGACACAGAAACAAAATACGTTCGTGTGCATGAGCCCTTACCTGTCAGTATTGTGCAATGAAAAAATCCACATGTTCTATTTGGTACAGAAACACTGCATTTCAAAGGGTGAAATCCACAGGACATATTCACAGACTTGATGGACGTTTAAAATCTGCACTGCATGTCATGTGTGGATATCACTGCAGTCACTTCACTGCTGCTAGAAATGCACCTTTTCCGCAGACAATTCCGGCATCTGCCGCATGTTTGTTGGTATACCGTGGTCACCTCTTTAGCTGCACCCACAAAAAGAAAACAACCAACTGTAAGACAAGGGCTCCATAGTGACATATTGTGTGCCATGTGCTACCATCTTACCCAGGATGCGGGCAGACATGTGTAATAGTGATATGAGGTATTCTAAAGCTAATGCTATGCTTGTTTAGTAAATTAGAGATCCTTGGCAAATATATTTTGTACAAAATTATCTGAGCCCGTCCACCAAATCGTCAAGGTGATCTCTGTAGGACGGGAACCTAACACTATTTCCTACCTGTTATGTGCCAACCTTGGCTTCCGTATAATCAGGGGGTGTTGGTTCCACATGCATGCTGGATCCCCTCTGCCTTTTGCCATTTCTGGTGCTTCAAAGGCCTCCACTAATTCAGAGATGCAGGTACCAACATGCATGCCGAGTCCACTCGGCTTTATAGTTACACTAATTAAAATCCACCTATGGGGCAGACAGGGCTAGTCAGGAGTGCATGACCAAATGGAGTAGCCACACCTCCAGTACAAACTTACAAAGAAAAAAAGGGGAATTTCAGTCAGCACATCCCAGTGCGTAGGTGCACGTTGCTATGGCTAAATGCACAAGGAAAAGAAAATACATACAATGCAAAGGCACACTGACAACCAGTTAAAGGGGTATTCTCATCTTAGACAATGGGGGCATATCGCTAGGATATGCCCCCATTGTCTTATAGGTGCGGGTCCCACCGCTGGGACCCGCACCTATATCCAGAACGGAGCGGGGAGCGCTGCGCCTGGAGGACCCCAGGTTTCCGGGGGTCTGGCCACCACCAGGCGCAGCTCCCCGCGCCGCTCATAGAAATGAATGGGAGCCGGGCCGTGCATGCGCGGTGCGCTCCCATTCATTTCTATGGAGCCGACGGAAGTAGCCGAGCCAGCGCTCGGCTATTTTCGGCGGCCCCATAGAAATGAATGGAGGGCGGCTGCGCATGCGCAGTGCGCCCTCATTCACTTCGGGGGCTCCGTTCTGGAAATAGGTGCGGGTCCCAGCGGTGGGACCCGCACCTATAAGACAATGGGGGCATATCCTAGCGATATACCCCCATTGTCTAAAATGAGAATAACCCTTTAAAGCACAAAATGCCATAGTGATATGAGGTATTCTGGAGCTAATGCTATGCTTGTTTAGTAAATTAGAGATTCTTGGCAAATATATTTTGCACAAAATTATCTGAGTGTATTTATAGTGTAACTATAAAGCCGAGTGGACTCGGCATGCATGTTGGTACCTGCATCCCTGAATTAGTGGAGGCCTTTGAAGCACCAGAAATGGCAAAAGGCAGAGGGGACCCAGCATGCATGTGGAACCAACGCCCCCTGATTATACGGAAGCCAAGGTTGGCACATAACAGGTAGGAAATAGTGTTAGGTTCCCGTCCTACAGAGATCAGCTTGACGTTTTGGTGGACGGGCTCAGATAATTTTGTACAAAATATATTTGCCAAGAATCTCTAATTTACTAAACAAGCATAGCATTAGCTCCAGAATACCTCATATCACTATGGCATTTTGTGCTTTATCTGGTTGGCAGTGTGCCGTTGCATTGTATGTATTTTCCTTTTCTTGGGCAGACATGTGTGTCTCTCACAGCACTGTAGAAAATTGGAAGTATATGGCGATAATGTGGGGCTTTATAGGCTGCTATGAGAGATATATTAGAACGCTCTACAACTTGGGGGTTGTGCAGCGCTGTAATGTGCTCCATCAGTCCTGACACTGATCTTGGGACTATGGCTGCGGGGATGGTTGTTTATATGGGCTGTCTCCAGTCCAAAGCTGCCCCCATCACACTGCTAAGCTCGAGTCTGCACCATTGCACCACTAATCTCTGTCCTCGTTACACTGCTAAGGCCGAATTCATATCACTGTTTAGTTTTCCATTCTTCTGATCCGTCCGAAGAACAGAAATAATGGATCCTTTGTTCTCAGCATCAGTTATGCTTATTTTGCATCCATTTTAGTCAGTTCCGTCTGAGATCCGTTATTTTTGATGGGAGAAAAGGACTTTTTCCCCATCAGAAATAAGAGATTGCAGACATAACTGACTAAAATCTCAGTAAAATGGATGCAAAATAAGCGGATGCTGAGAAAAAAGGATCCATTATTGCTGTTCTTCTGATGTAACCCAGCCTAATCCCCAGTCTCAGCTTAGCAGTGTAGCCTAGTATTTCTAAAACTGGGAAGAGCCTCCTTTGACCCCTGTGCAAATGAACCAGGCGCACATGCAGTATCTTCGCACCTGAAGTCTTTTTTTTTTTCTTCTAACCACTTGTGGCCAGCAGGGGGCACCATGATCTCTGCCAGGTTTGCATGGTGGTAAATTCCACCACTGAACATGAACATGTATCCCATGACAATAGATGAGCGCAGGGAACACGTTTCTTAGATCGTGTACAAGCAGCAATTCAGAGGACATCACCTCAATAATCTAGTCATATTTACACTAAACCATATAAACCTGTACCTGACAAATAATCACCTCTGTTTACTGTGCTTTTTTGTTGTAGGATCTTTTGAAAGATTTCTTAGAAAAACGAGAAAAAGGAGAACTCCTAATCCAAAAGTCAAGCAACCTTAAGAAGAATGTTTTGAAAAAGGTAAGCTGGTATATCCAAAGTGTTTCTTTATTTTCTAGAAACTATCAGGCCTCGCATACTCGGTAGTCCTGGCAACCAAACTAAGTGCCATCTTCATCTGTGTACCACACATGATCAAGAAGAATATTCAGCATCATAAAATAATTTTGTGTTATAGAATAGTGGTTTTATATCAAGGAATGATGTTTTATGTCACAAAAGTGTTTTTATGCCCTTGATTAGTGTTCTGTGTCACAGAGCAGTGTTCTTTGTCACAGTATTTCTACAGCGTATTTTACTGTTACAAAGTGTTATTCTGTGTCACATATTCGGGGTCATTTATTATGACTGGCGTTTATAACCCCTGCGGTGGAGGTGGATCGGCCAAAGTTAGGGAGAGGTGCCAGTGCATCCACCCCCAGTCTAAATCTATGCCGGCTCCCTTGCTGGCGTAGATGTAGGATAAAACACGCATAGAAAATAATAAAAGAGACGGTTCTTTTTTAGATGTAAGTGGGGAAAAGTCGCAGATTGCCAGAAAACAGCCGTATATCTGATAGTAAATGACCCCCATTGTTTTAGGCTACATTCACACGTCCGTTTAAAACATCCGCAATCTATCCGCATCCGTTCCGCAATTGCGGACAGTTTTTGCGGATATTTTGCGGATCCATTCATTTCAATGGGTCCTGATAATCTGCGGACATTGCACCGTATGTTGTCTGCATCTGTTAATCTGTTCCGTTCCGTTTTGCGGATCCGCAAACAGAAATCCTCATGTCCTACTTTTCTCCCGAATTGCGGTCCGTAGCACAATGAAAGTCTATGGATCTGAAAAAAACGCGGAAGACATGCGGAAAGGCATCCGCATGTGATCCGTATTTGCGGATTCCGGTCCAGGAGGGGTGAAAAAAAAAGATGTTATTCATCCTTCCGGTTTTTGTGGATCCGCAAAAAACGGATGACATATGGATACATCCTTTCCGTTTTTTACGGAAAAACGGAACGGATGTCCTGGAAAAACTGAGCTTTTTGCGGAACTACGGATCCGCAAAAAAACTGACCGTTTTCCAGGATGTGCACACATACGGACGTGTGAATGTAGCCTAAAATTGTAATTCTTTATCACAAAGTGTTTTCATTGTCAGACGTGTGTTTTTTTTAAATATCTTTGGATCACTGAAAAGTGTTTTTATTACACAAAATAGTGTTTTGTGTCACACTTGTTTTTCGTAGTTGAATAGTGTTTTGTTAGAAAATTGAAATAGTATATTTTGTGTTACATGATTGCAGCTGTTGGGTCTCCCTGCATCAACATCCTCAGATGACTAACCTCAGCGGTAATCTGACACCCCACTGCAGGTCCAACCATGATGGGTGGTCTGCAGAAAAAAGTCCCCAGGAGGGAACATCTCTTTTGAAAAATTTCAGTTGATTATTATAAAATAACAAAAGATGCTATCCCCCACCACTTTGGTCCTCCCTTGCTGGTGTTTACATGGCTGCAGCAGTGAGGTTACATAGCTTGTCCTCTTAGGACTGACTAATCATTCTACGCACTTCATACAGTATATATTTTACAGGTATAGATACCTTGTACAGGCAGGAACACCAATCATTGTAATGACAAGGGTTCTCTTCTGAGAAATAGGCGAATATGTCCATTGTTTCTGGTTTCCTGAGTTTCAATTGGAGTAAAATTTCTTTCTCAGGCAGATCTTTCCATTTCTAAGGAAGGACTTCTTCATTTTGGAGATGTGGTCATGTTACTTAATCCAGAAAACAGTGAGCAGTCTTTGAGTAACCCATCTCCGGTATACGGTAACTACACCCTCTCTGTAAACCCGGAGGAAAGTGCACTCCATGTGAAGAGCCACCTGACGGCACCATGTGGAGTGAGTGCCAGCTGCAACGTGAAACCCTGTGGCAGAAACGCCTTCATTATTACAAGGTATTATTATGACACTCACAGATAACAGTTTTACTTATCTCATTTTATGTGTGTACAAGAATGTATTTTCAAGTTAGACACTGTAAAGTAGGGACTATACCGTTTGATTGAGGCTGCATTCAGAACCAACACCAACAACAGCACAGATTTCTCATTGAAACAAACGGGAGACGGATTGACTGTGAAATGCATTTGGAATTTTGTACAGAAAGCACACCAAAAGCCAAGTGAAAAATCCGCTGTTTGTGCATGTGCTAAGGGGTACTGCCACATGAGGTAGATTTCCCACAGCACAGTGAAATCCGCTGTGGATAATTGCAGCATAAATTGACATGCTACAAATTTAAAAACCGCTCCGCAGGTCAATTTATGCTGTGGATTGTATTTCTCAATTATCTCATTCACTTTCCTGGTACTGGTAAACAGATCTCCAGCATATTAGGGTATTAGGCTAGGGCTATGCGGTGACACTGGTCGCACGACACCTGTCGCGGCCAGGTTCGCTAAGTAGAGGGGATCCCATTCATTTCTATGAGATCCCTGCTTCTCAGCAAACCTGGCTGCGACAGGTGTTGGGGCTTTGACCAATTTTCGAGTTATGGCACATTTGTACATGCTGACTGAGCAGGCAATTATCAAGAAAAAACTGTTCCTTCCCAATAATTGTCTGCTCATTAGAGGAGGTGAGAGCAGCATTTACATGCAGTAATCACCTCCACTGTATGGCGACAAGCAGTTGCTACTGGAGTCCAATCTGCTGCCCAGAAATGATGACTTTTGTGTTAACATAAACAATGATTTCACCCAATTAGCAAGCATTTTGCACGTTTATCGGGTGAACAGTGGCATATTTACACAGGTTGATTATCGGGACGAGCGCTACTACTAACTTCCACTTAAAACTGGATGTTTGTTTTGTGCCTCTTCAGTGTACAGAACAAGTTAAAGCGATGTGTAAACTTAAAGGGGTTCTCCGGGAATGATGTCTAATGACTGTGATCAGGACTGGTTGCCTCCACTGGTGCGGGACCTCACTACATTCTTGCACTTGCACATACTGCATATTGGGGAGTTTTCCTGTCAGGCTGCTCAGCCAAGATGCCTTATCGTAGGCAGGATCACATCATTACCATCTATTGTACGGCAGGATAGTGGGAAGTGAAGTCCCATCCTCTCACATCCTTGAGCAACTCTGCAAGTAAGACAACCAGTCCTGCTCACATTGTAGGACAGGTTGCTGGCAGCCATTTGAAATCATCCCTGGAGAACTACTTTAATGATGACAGTAAAATAACTTTTATCATCAATATGACATCCTGATTCCTAATTTGTAATAGTAGACACATTATAAAGCACACAGTTCCATGTACCAAGAGTCATGGCAATAATCATGTCATACTTGTATTGTGTCACAGTGTAGATGGTAGTGAACCTGGAGAACCTTTGTGCTATGGACAGAATTTTGCATTGAAGACAGCAGAAGATTTCATGGGACATGTAAGTGATTGCACTGATCATCCTATGTCTTCCAGATTAATATTCATATCATAATATAATAACATATATTGTATAACATTTGTACCCAATACAATCCCAGGCAAAACTCATGGAATCGCCAAACTAAGGGTACATTCATACTACTGTATCTGTTTTGTGGTCCACGAATCACATATCTGCAAAATAAGGATGTGGTCTGTGTGCATCCCGCGCTTTTCGTGGGCCCCATAGAAAAAATGCTGATTCTTGTCCTCAAAACAGCCAAGAATAGGACATATTCTATCATTTGCATTTCGGTCACAATGATGTTGGTGTGCTGTCTGAAATTAATGGGTCCGCGTGTGGTCTGCAAAAAATACAGTTGGGAAAATACAGTCATGTGAATGTATCCATAGAGGAACTTCAGTCAGCTTCAGGCTGCATAGTCATTACACGCAGAGAAACAGTACAATACTAATACCACATCCTAACGATCCATTCACAGGACTGTATACATTTCGCGGATCTGCACTTGTGTGTGGGCCCCATTTAGAAATGCCTATTATTGTCTGGTTGGGGGCATGTTCTATAATTTGCGGCTCAGCCCAGCGGATGTATTTTCTGTAGCCCCATAGAAATGAATGGGACCTTGTGTGTTCCGCAAAAGATGCGTATCAGACGCGGACTGAATGCACCCTAAACGTATTATTTTCTTCTTGTCACACTATTTCTCCTTATGTGCTCCTTGTTAGGCTAGGGCTTCATGATAACACTGGGTTTGTCTTAAAATAGATCATCAATATCAGATCGGCGGGGGTCCAATTGATCAACCCCATAGATCACCTGTTTGAAGAGAAAGCAGTGCTGCCTTCTCTGCTCAGTTTACCTGCTTGCCATCGACATTGCAGCAGTGAACAGGTGTAATTACAACTATGGTGTCCCCATTCACTTCTATGAGATTGCATCGGCTGTTCTAGTGAAAAGGATGGAGTCTCCCCATAGAAGTGAATGGGGACACCATATTTGTAATTACTCTGCTGCAGTTGTGACGGTGAGCAGGTAAACAGAGCATAGAAGGCAGCACTTGTACGAGGAGTCGGCCCCCCAGCGATCTGATATTGATGATCTATCCTGATGATATGTCATCAATAGAAAAAAAAGCGAACAATCCCTTTAAGCAACAGCCCATGTGGGTAGCAGACTGCAGGTCTCATCTCATACTTACTGAGGTTATTCCAGTCACAGTCATGAAAGGCTGAGATGGGAATAGCTCTTTAACTACCATTTTTGAGGATTTTACCGTACTTTGTTCCATATACTTTTGTAAGCTGAAATAAACCTTTTTTTTTTGCTTTTGCCTTGCTGTGGCATGTGGCCCCGTGATGTGCCGCTTGGCGAGACACATCACTGCTCCAGTTATTAGCTGCTGCGGGACACATGACCCTTGTCCGTCCCGGAAGTTTGGAACCAGGACCCAGAGCGCTGTGAATGCAATAATGGATATCCTACTACATTTTTAGTTTTCCATTTTTTTTCTGTTAAAAAATGCATCCAAAATGCCAAACTTCATTTTTTTGCCATTTTGATTAAAGCTGTTGCATTTTTGTAGCAGGTTTTAACAAATAGTGTTATTTTAGAATGTGTTTTTTTGCAAGCTGTGAGTTTTTCTCTAGAAAAGTTTGTTATCCCTCTGATGTCACCTCTGAAGATCAGTATGAAAAGGCAATTGTAAAAAAAAATTCCTCATGGCAATTTTTCAAGCAGCGCTTTCAAATTGTATATTGTAAGCATGGTTTTTTTTATTATTAAAGTTGCTATACATGTAAACCGCTTAATGACCGCTGATATGCCTTTTTTTACGGCTCTCATTAATGGGCTTTTTACAGCGGCACTTTAGAATAGAATTGTGCTGCATGTAGCAATGAAATCTCCAAGCTTGAGCTGTCAGATCGCAGTTAGGGGCTTGGAAATTTTTTTGGGGACCAATATGATTCATCCCCACAGCTGTGATCTCTTTGAAAGACCAATCACAGCGATTACAGTACTGCTGGACGATTAACGGCAACAGCCTGCTTCTCCGCCTTTCACTCTGCCTGTGTGTGAAGAGAGACGGAGAGAACGATTCTGCTTTCCCTGGCAGAATTGTTACAGATTCAGTAAAAATCACAAAATGTAAAAAAAAAAATAAAAATATTGCATTTTTATAAAAGCTTCATAAAATTTTTCTTTTTCCCAGTTATATATGACAAGTGATCGTCAATCGTTTCTAAAGAGCAGCAAGAAGTCTCATTTGCAAGAGGTCAGTTTAACAGACCAGCCTTCATATGAGACCTGCTGGCAGGTCGTTCACTTGGACCCACAGTTTAGGCTGGAACATGAAGGCCTGCCTGTTCCGGTATGTACAGTATGTCATTCAATTGAATTCATTGTCACACTGTGTCTCTACATGTTGTAACAATTGTTCCATGATATTCAAAGTCACCTGAGGTGTGAAACCTACCGCACTTTCAATTGCTGAAAACTTCATTCACTTTTTTGTGTAAACCACACTCCAAATTATGATAATTTATATGTTTATTATTATTTGTGGTAGCAGCCGTATTCTCAGCTAAATCTGTCTAAATCTGTCACATTTGAATAAACTCTAAGATAATTACTTTTAATTCTGTCATTTTCTTTTTTATTAACTGTATGAGTGCATATGAAGCAACAATAATCTAAGCTTTTTTATTCACTGCTAACAGAAAAGTTAGGCCAAACTAAACCTCCACCAGCGAATGAAGAAGCAGCAGTAGTATATGTCGTCGTGGTTATACCATGTATGCCACATGGAGGTTAGGGTTTGTGTATGTAATTGCTTAAAGTGGTTCTCCAGGATTTCCATGTTGATGGTCAAGCCTCAGGATAGGTCATCAATATGAGCTCATTGGGGGTCTGACTGCCGGTACGAAGAGGCCGCGGTGCTCCTTGAGCACTTAGACCTCTTCCTGTCTCCTCTTCCATCGTCACATTGCCAAGGTGCAGCTCAGCTTCTTTAAAGTGAATGGGGCTGACTTGTGATACCACAGCCGCTATCAAATGGGTGGAGCTGCGAGGAGGTTGTGACACTCACCAAAGCTCTAGTGAGTGCTTCGACTTACTCAAACAGCTGATCAGCCAGACCCCCACCTATATCATATTGATGACCTATTCTGAGGATAAGTCTTCAATATGTAAAACTCCTTTAAGAAAGCATACAGACAAGTAAGCAAAGTGAAGGATCAGACATAGTGTAAGTAATAAAAGCCCACACTACTGCTCTACAACAGCCATGAATACACAGTAACATAACACTCCACCTCTTCTTTATCCAGTGGTGGCCCAGGGGTGGAGGCACCACTCGTTCTCATCAACCAGTTATCATGTCATAGTCTTTAGTATGACATCATTATAGAAGAATTATCCAGCACAGTGACTGGTCATGCCTTAATTAGGTGGAAGCTGAATAGACATGTTTCACAAATGGTATCAATGCTTGATAAAGACACCTTCATGGGTCAAGATTCTGCAGCTTTTTTGTATGGAAAGTGTTAATAAACACTGTGGGGCAGACTTTCTAATACCGTCTAATAGTAAGACTCGGACGCAGTAGAGAATCTTTATTGACTCCCTGCATGAAGAGCCAAGAGAATGAGGCTACACAGATTACTGTGCCTGCTCTCACCCTGTGTACCTTTTTGTGGGCATTGAGCAGAGCAGGACTTTGAGTTAGCTGTATGTAGTGGGCAACATCAGTATCTGCTTTTGTCTGTGGTCTAGTCCGTCTGTAGCTCACCCATTCCTTCTTTTGTACTAGCGGTGTTGTTTGATGGATAAGTCTCTCCCTTCTTTCGCCTATACTTGACGCACACACACAACACTTGTAGTTATAGGAACAGTGGTCTCTGGACTGATTGGTCATAGTGGAGTGTATCCTGTCTGGCGTCTCAAGACGTTTTCAAGTACCATTTTTTTAGAATTACTATTCCTACAGTATATGGTCGCCTGATTACACTTACCAGGGGTGACATACCCTCACTTTTACACTTTTATTATTGTACATGACATTTTTAAAGTACTATTAAAAGTTATGTTTTAACGCTTTCCCCTTTCAGTTAGCTACTTACTTCTCATAGGCCAAATCTATAGCTTAATAGGTGTTCTATAACAAATACCCTAAAAACACTTTTGGATGAAAATTGTCTAAAAATAATCATAATTAAAGAATAGATTTGAGGAAAGGTTTCCTAGGTTTGAACCCAGAGCTGCGTTATTTGCCTTTGGCTATTGGTGCAGTATATGTCTTGTTTTATGATTGTTGAATATAGTAAATCACTAATACAAATCATTTTCTGATTTCAGGCAAACACTAAAGTCCTTATTGTTCACAGTAAAACAAATCAATGCCTGGCTGTCCTTAGGAAATACATACTATGGTAAGCCACAAAATACATGTTATTTTTGCTATTTGGCTGTATCTTATTCTTACTTTTTTACTCTGCTTTGATGTAATAGAAAAACACTTTTACCATATAGAGTAACTGGGCTTACATGTTCCAAACATTTCTTCAGAGTCACAGAGTATATCACATGATCTCTGTCAGTGTTGCTGATTGGCTGAGAAGGGTCATATGTCATTGACTCTGATTCAAAAGAAGCAGTAACATCTGAGGCATTGCCACATGAACCTTCTTAGTGCCTCATTTGACACTTTTGGAAGCTGATCAGTTGATACTATTACCCACTAGTATTTCCTACTTTAGAAGGGCATAATACTAAAAGCCTTAAAAAGGACACCCATAATGGGACCCAGGTCAAAAATTCAGTTTACTATATAAACACCTAGAACACATGTCCTGCCAACTCCAACCCTAGCTATGCCTCTGGTAGGTGTACTTTTAATGTGCAATGATCATAAGTTTCCTATTTTCACAATAACTGCTGCCACAACTTCACTTTCCTCAAGACAGCTGGAAACTGTGGCCCTGATTTATCACACCTTCACTCCAGAATTCTGTCTTCAAAAAGTCGCACGATAGGGCTTTTGCGACTTTTTTGCGCATTTTTTTGCGACTTTTTGCATGTGTACACCACTCACTCCAGTTTGTAATATGGGTGGAAAAGTGGGTGTGGTTAGCCATGTTAATGAGTTTCACTCCAGATTTATCATTGCGACTTTTTTTAAAAAGTCGCAAAATAGTCGCAATCTCACTCCAGGAGGAGGGTGGAGTAGGAAAAGTGGAGAAGCTTCTCTAGACAGAAGTGTTAGGTTTAAGGACAAGCCACATTTATCAAACAACCTGTGACGTTTGATAAATGTGGCACAAAGTACTCCAACATAGATGCAAGCAAAACTGACTTCAAATATTCTCCTAATGATAAATTCCCCCCTGTGTGTGTTTGTGCACATACAATGCAAGACATTTCCTTGCTATCTAACAGTATTTTGGGGGAAATCCTTCCAAAAGTGTCATGCCGTAGATGTCAGAAGAAAGTATTTGTAAAGTTTGATCTTGGACCTCTGCTAATTTCCAAAACTATGGCATACTATGCTATAAATACCTATTCACAATCCATTCAGATTTTCAATGACATTAACAGTTCTGTCAAATTCTTTTTAGAGTTGTCAACATTTTTATTGGATGCCATTATGTGGATACCATAACTTGAAGAAATATGCCAATCCAAATTCATAAAAAATATCTGTAAACCAAAAATTATAACCCGGGTCATAATACAAGGTTATATGGTTACTCACCACCATATGTCTCTTTGTGCCTAAAATCCATCAGTGGATGATGCAGTTTATAGGCAGCCGTCATCAGGAGTCATATGGTCCGGCAGACAATAACTTTAAATTTCACACAGTGAATAGGAAGAAAGCTGTTACCTGTGGCAGTGGGACTCCCTAGCTTGCACAATGTATTGAGCAGACTCCAGCGCATGGCATGTGCTGGAGCTACCCAATGCTGATTTTAGAAAAACGACTGGTCAGTTCAGGCAAGTGAACCACCGCTTTAATCAGGGTTAGGACACCATAAAACTGGTGACAGACAGGGGTGGACTGGGAACTTAAAGGGGTATTCTCATCTTAGACAATGGGGGCATATCGCTAGGACCCAAACCTATATCGAGAACGGAGCCCCCAAACTGAAGGAGGGCGCACTGCACATGCGCAGCCGCCCTCCATTCATTTCTATGGGGCCGGCAAAAATAGCCGAGCGCTGGCTCAGCTATTTCCGTTGGCTACATAGAAATAAATGGGAGCGGTGGCCGTGCATGCGTGCTGCGCTCCCATTCATTTCTATGGGAGCAGCGGGGGAGCTGCGCCTTGTAGTGGACGGACCCCGGGAAACCTGGGGTCCTCCAGGCGCAGTGCCCCCCCTCCGATCTTGATATAGGTGCGGGTCCCGCAGTGGGACCCACACCTACAAGACAATGGGGCATATCCTGGCGATATGCCCCCATTGTCTAAGATGAGATAACCCCTTTAAAGTAGTCCTGGAAAAAAAAATAAAAGTGGCCCTGTGTTGTTGGAAGGTCTAAAGTAACAGAAGGCAGGGCCAACAATACCTTAGTGCAGCACAAAATACTGCCCCAGCAGAAACAAATAGCACAGTGCAGCACAAAATACTGCCCCAGCAGAAACAAATAGCACAGTGAAGCACAAAATACTGCCTCCTCCGTGCAGTATTCAACTGTATCCCCAACCTGAGGATGGCAACACCGTTGAGTTCAGGAGGGGACCTGCCATCACCAGCCAGATGTTTAAGTACCTGATGCTCCTAGCATTAATTAAGGCTGAGAGCATCATATTATGTACCCAGCGAACGATCATGAGGAAGGCTTGGGTGGTTCCCTGGGCATTGGTCCACCGGGAAATTACCCTGTAAGGTCTATGACCAGTCTGCCCCTGGTGACAGATTCCTTTTAATAACTAAATAACATGGGGACTGTGTGTGACCTATCCTTATTGAAAACTTAAAGCATAGTCAACCTTAGCATATGGCCTGATGACCCTGATGAGAAATCGTAGGCTTCCCATGTTATTCAGTTATGTAAGCCACATGGCTCACTGCTGACATTGTATGGTTCCCTGATGCATTTGTTGCATGGACATACATGGATCAGGTGGTGAGTGACCATCTGATCTGACAGTGTGGAGTACTATCTATATGTGGTATAGTCTATTTGGTTACCCAGCATTGTGACCTGGGGTATAATATTTCTTTTATGGCTATTGTGATTCTTGATTGCTTATACTGTACCTGGTTTCAAGGGGTTCTACTAAAAAGTTATGTTTGAAGGACAATCTTTATTCAGCGATTACTAGAGCATTACTAGAGTACTAGAGCATAGCAGTGATGGGTGTTAGAAAAGGGAAAGGTCATGTAAAACAAATGTATGATATGCATGGCAATATTCTCCTTTTTATCTCTAGTGTTACTTCCAGTTCTTACATCTACAGTACAGTGATAGACATAGAATATAATGCCTGTAACAGACCGGAATCACAGTGATAGCACTTTCTGCTTATACTTCATCACACTATCGTCTCTTTTACAGGACATTCTTTGGTAAAGAGTGTGAAATCACAGCACACACATACTTAAATGGACATAGAGTTGAAGAGAATGAAAATCATTGGATTATTGTGACTGGAAACCCAAGTGATGACATAAACACAATGTTTGACAGACCTAAACCACCAAGTGAAGACATTAATGAGAGCAAGCATGTTTCTTAAGATTTGGGAGAACTACTGTATCCTGAAAGGGTGTTGTGCATCTTATTAGCTAGGATAAATTGTATGTACAATAAAAAGAAAAAAAAGTAAAAGTTAATGAAGTTTTGTTTTTTGACACAACATAAACTTGCAATAGCATTATAGAACACAAATAAGAAATTAAGTCAGACCACAAACGCAACAAAGAATGTATAGCCAGTAGTCAAGTCCAGTTGTAAGCCACCACCAGGGTGATATGGGCCAAACAACCATTAGAAATTGAAGAATCTGGTAGGCTTTTACCAACCTCTAGCATCTCTTTGTAAGAACCTATAACTTCTAAGTTCAGAAAGGAACTTGTATATATTTTAAATGTTTTTATTCAAGGTTGACATATTAGGAGTTACATTCAGTTGGTAAAGCATATAACAATAACATAAATCAAACCTGCAGTATAGGTGGCTCACCTAGCTATAGAAAATTGATTGCATGGATGCCGAGTACACTACTGTTGCCCCTGTACCTATGGGGTTAGTTTACGATAAATACTAATAACATATAGGCTCTGAAGGCACCATCCACCTCTCTCCTTGTTTCTTCTTTGTCCCTCCCCTCTGCCAATCCCTTCATTGCTCCCCATTGTCCAGTGAATTCAGTTCAGAATACTAACAACATATAAGGTCGTTCACAGCGTGTCCCCTCCTTACGACCCTGACCTGATTTCCAGATATATCCCCACATGTTCCTTCTTTGTTCTCCTCTTGTCTGTTTCTTGCACAATCATCTACAAGATGAACTTGATTCCCCAACACACCAGACTCTCCCCCAACATCTAAACCTTCAAAAGTAATCTGAAAACCCACCTCTTCAGGAAAGCCCACCTCACAGCCAGATAAGCAGCTTTAACTGGCACCTGCTGTCAGGGACAGACTGGGAACTTAAAGTGGCCCTGAAGAAAAACTTAACAAGTGGCTCCATGTTGTAGACGAGTCCAAATTGACAGAAGGCTGGGAAACACAACTAGGCAGGGCCGACAAAAGCCACAAGAAGGCAGGGACAACAGAAGTGGGCAGGGCTACCAACACCAAAGTGCAGCACAAAATACTGCCCCAGCAAAATCAAATACCACAGTGTAGAATAAAATACTGCCCTATCACCATACTGATGATGGTGATACAACTGAAATTCAGGAGGCCACCTGTGGCTGCTGGGCAGGCGCATAAGGCACTTAGAGTAATTGAATGGATAATACTGATACCTCGCGTCACAAAAATAAATGCTGAGAAAATTCCATCAAAGTGTCACGTGTTAATTAATACTGATAAATCAGTATCAGTATTAATTAACACGTGACACTTTGATGGAATTTTCGCAGGCGCATAAGGACCTGATGCTTCCAGCATTTATTATATACCTGGCCAGCGGCCGTGGGGAGGGCTCGGCCAGCCCTCTGGGAATCGGGACACCAGGAAATTTCCCTGTAGGGTATATGGCCAGTCTGCCCATGCCTACTGTGTTCTTCCCCCTTCCCTAATAGATTATAACATCTTGTGGGCAGAGTCCTCTCCTCCTTTTTTCAGTGTGTTCAATCTCAATGTTTCTGTGTTGTTTTCTATAATGTATATATATCCTCTCTTAGATGTACAGTCATGGCCAAAAGTTTTGAGAATGACACAAATATTATATTTTCACATGATCTGCTGCCCTCTGGTTTTTATATGTGTTTGTCAGATGTTTTTATCACATACAGAAATATAATTGCAATCATATTATGAGTAACAAAAGCTTATATTGACAGTTAGAATGAGTTAATGCAGCTAGTCAATATTTGCAGTGTTGACCCTTCTTCTTCAGGACCTCTGCAATTCTCCCTGGCATGCTCTCAATCAACTTCTGGACCAAATCCTGACTGATAGCAGTCCATTCTTGCACAATCAATGCTTGCATTTTGTCAGAATTTGTAGGTTTTTGTTTGTCCACCCGTCTCTTGATGATTGACCACAAGTTCTCAATGGGATTAAGATCTGGGGAGTTTCCAGGCCATGGACCCAAAATCTCTATGTTTTGTTCCCTGAGCCATTTAGTTATCACCTTTGCTTTATGGAAAGGTGCTCCTTCATGCTGGAAAAGGCATTGTTGATCGCTAAACTGCTCTTGGACGGTTGGGAGAAGTTGCTCTCGGAGGACATTCTGGTACCATTCTTTATTCATGGCTGTGTTTCTAGGCAAGACTGTGAGAGAGCCGATTCCCTTGGCTGAGAAGCAACCCCACACATGAATGGTTTCAGGATGCTTTACAGTTGGCATGAGACAAGACTGGTGGTAGCGCTCACCTTGTCTTCTCCGAATAAGCTGTTTTCCAGATGTCCCAAACAATCGAAAAGGGGATTCATCAGAGAAAATGACTTTACCCCAGTCCTCAGCAGTCCACTCCCTGTACCTTTTGCAGAATATCAGTCTGTCCCTGATGTTTTTTCTGGAGAGAAGTGGCTTCTTTGCTGCCCTCCTTGAGACCAGGCCTTGCTCCAAGAGTCTCCGCCTCACAGTGCGTGCAGATGCACTCACACCTGCCTGCTGCCATTCCTGAGCAAGCTCTGCACTGCTGGTAGCCCGATCCCACAGCTGAAACACTTTTAAGAGACGGTCCTGGTGCTTGCCGGCCTTTCTTGGGCGCCCTGGAGCCTTTTTGGCAACAATGGAACCTCTCTCCTTGAAGTTCTTGATGATGCGATAGATTGTTGACTGAGGTGCAATCTTTCTAGCTGCGATACTCTTCCCTGTTAGGCCATTTTTGTGCAGTGCAATGATGACTGCACGTGTTTCTTTAGAGATAACCATGGTTAACTGAAGAGAAACAATGATGCCAAGCACCAGCCTCCTTTTAAAGTGTCCAGTGGTGTCATTCTTACTTAATCATGACAGATTGATCTCCAGCCCTGTCCTCATCAACGCCCACACCTGTGTTAATGGAGCAATCACTGAAACGATGTTAGCTGGTCCTTTTAAGGCAGGGCTGCAATGATGTTGAAATGTGTTTTGGGGGATAAAGTTCATTTTCTAGGCAAATATTGACTTTGCAAGTAATTGCTGTTAAGCTGATCACTCCTTGGCTGTGACGCTCTCCGATGTGATTGGATCGCGGCACAGCCAGGGAGAAGGAGACGCCCATTGAGAAACCCGGGCGTCTCCTCCTCCCTGTTCCGATGCTCAGTATTAGCATACTGAGCGGGAGAACTACAGGGAGGCACAGCGGGGCGCAGGAGCGCTATTTTCAAAAACTGGACCGGGTGCCAGCATCAGCGGGGGGTGCCCTGCCATTAAAGGTATTTAGTTACTTAAAGATAAAACCATGAAAGGTCCTCTTTAATGTTAGCCTTTTTAAATATAAAATAGCATTAACCCCTTCGCGACCAGCGCCGTACATGTACGGCGCTGGGGCGATGCGGGCACATGGCGCCCGCTCGCGGGTGCGGCGGGCGTCATGGCCGGCAAGTCTCTGCTGTTTCTAACAGCAGAGACTTGCCGCTACCTACTCCATCGGCGGCGTCTTCCGGGTTGACTAGATGCCGTGATCACACGTGATCACGGCATCTAGTTGCGTCTAAACCCGGAAGCGTTCGCTTCCGGGTGGTGTACAGACACCCCGTGTGGCCAATCGGGGTGTCTGTACACCATATGAAAACTGTAATCCTCGCTGGTGAGGATTACAGTTTTCAAACTGCAATTCTTATTCTGGCCACTAGATGGCAGGCCAGGATAAGAAATGAGCAATTCATGGTTTTCTGAGTCTATAAAACCCAGAATTGCTCATAAAGAAAAAAAAAAAAAGCCACAATATATAAGCCCATATTTGAGCTTTCTAATAGTACAAAAAAAATTTAAAAAAATGTTAAAAAATATATAAAAAATAAAAAAGATGTAAAAGTTCAAATCACCCCCCTTTCCGTATAAGTAAAAAATAAATACCTAAATAACAATAAATATAGACATCATGGGTATCACCGTGACCGAAAACGCCCGTACTTTTAAAATATAAAAAAAAATTCCAATACGGCGAATTGTGTGGCGGAAAAAAGCGTCCAAATGGCGATTTGCCGTTTTTTGTCGCTTTTTTTTTCTAAAAAAAATTAAATAAAAAGTGATCAAAAAGTCATACACACCGCAGAATGGTATCAATAAAAACTTCAGATCGTCCCGCAAAAAATGAGCCCCCATACAGCTCTGTACACATAAATACCAAAAAGTTATAGGGGTCAAGATTTGACAAGGAAAAAAAAAAAAAAAAAGGGCAACTTTCTAATTAGTTTATCACTATGAAAACGCAGGAAAAACTATACATATTAGGTATTGCCGGATTCGTACTGACCAGTAGAATGAAAGTAACGGATCAGTTTTAATGCACATCGAACGCTGTAAATAAGAAACCCGTAGAACTGTAGCGGAATAGCGTTTTCTTTGCAATTTCACCCGGTTTGGAATTTTTTTCCCGCTTCCCACTGCACAGTATGCAATATTAAATGGTGGCGTTGGAAAGTACAACTTGTCCCGCAAAAAACAAGCCCTCATACAGCTATGTGAACAGAAAAATAAAAGAGTTATGGCTGTTTGAAGGCAGGGAGCGCAAAACGAAAATGCAGAACCGAAAAAAGCTCCGGTCGCGAAGGGGTTAAAACAAAATATTTTTATAAAATAACAGTAGCAATAGATATAGTTCTAAAGATATTATATAGCAGTTATTAGTCTTGAGCGAATCGAAGTGGACTTCGATCCGAATTTCAGGGAAAATTCGACTTGCTGCAAAGCCGAATTTCCTGATGCTTTGTGGTAATGAATCCGTTTTCCCTGAAATAGGGTAAAAAGAACAAAAACATACTCACCTCATCTGTTTGAGCGTGAAGAGCCCACCGCCGCCATCTTGATTGAAGATCCTGCGCAAAATCTCGTGCGCGGTGACGTATAACATCACCACACGGGCCGACGTAACGGGCCACGTCAGATTTCACGCTGGATCTTCAATCAAGTTGCTCTTTGTGATCAAATGGATGAGTTAAAGGGGTTGTCCCATCATAGACAATGGGGTTATATCGCTAGGATATGCCCCCATTGTCTGATAGGTGCAGGTCCCACTTTTGGGACCCACACCTACAACGAGAACGGAGCGGGGAAATGAATGGAGGGCACACTGCGCGTGCACAGCCACCCTCCATTCATTTCTATGGGGCCACCGAAAATTATATTATATATTATATTTCTGTCTGCCCCGTAGAAATGGTTCAATTTCTCTTTATTAATATTTCCAGGACAATTATACAAAGTGTAGGAATAAATTGACAATACAATCAAGTCAACCGTAGAAAAGGGGCACACATCGTTTTGAAGAACATGAAGCAGTGTCATGGCTGTCCTAATATAAGTGCCAACAATAATGTTTCCCATGATGGCATAACGCCTGAACAGGCTAATCGAGGCATAATAATATCATGGATATATTACGGTGTTGTAAATAAAGCATATATAAGCACTGCGTGCACAAGACATTTATTGTCAAGGACACATTAAGGTGGAACAGCGCTTGGTGGTGGACGGACCCCGGGAAATCCGGGGTTCTCCAGCTGCAGCTCTCCCTGCTCTGTTCTCCTTGTAGATGCGGGTTCCAGAAGTGGGACCCGCACCTATCAGACAATGGGGGCATATCCTAGCGATATGCCCCCATTGTATGTGATGGGAATACCCCTTTAAGTATGTTTTTTTTATTATAGACCTTAATATTAATGTCAAATGCTGCGATCTGTGATGAATGTGGGATCTGAGTGCTACAATTGCTGTTCCCTGTCTTTGCACCCACTACTTACAAAGAAATGCACTTCGTGACGTAATTCGTCGCAAAGCAAATATTTTAGTAAAATTCGGCAAAGTAGGCGAATTGAATCTTCAAGAACTTTGCTCATGTCTAGTCATTATGTGATGTATAACTCCTTTGTATAACAGTTGACTGTCCATCCACAGTTAAACAGCTTTTTGTATTAGATGTTCTGCATGGGCTCAATGAATGCAGTAATAGTAATTTATAGTATCATTACGTGGATAAACAGTTTCCAAAATCAATTTCCAACTAGTTGCCAATAGATACTGTGTAAAGATAGTTATGTAGAATCGATCCAGCACATTGCTGATTACTCACTGTGACCTGCAATTCATACAGATAGCGGCGTCTGCTTGATGTTTCTGTGCATGGGAGCTGTGGGTTGAATAGAAAGTTGGGCTGACAGCTGCAGCTTTCAGCCGCTAGGATAGAATCTCCTTGTAAGCTTGTCTGGAAGTAGTGTGCAGGAGACGACTTTGGTAAATTGTGTCATGATAAGTTACAGGATAGAAAGCGGTAGTTAGGTTTATAGATTGTATCGATATACCAGCATATTAAAAATTCATAATATTGCAATCAGAAAAAGTCAAACATGTTTGAGGTCCCTGTCTACTTCCTCAGTGGCATGTATAGTGATAATAAAGCATATAACAGTAACATACAGTAAATCAAATTGATTTGTCATCATATGAATAAAGAGCAGAAATCAGCACATCCCCTGTGCCTTGAATTACATATGTATCTATACAGATTGTTGGCTTTACAGTTATAAAACAGTAATAAGGGGTTGGAGTGAGGGACTGGACAGGTGAACTAACCTACAGGTCCATGTGACATATTATGGCAAGGAAGTTAGGCGGTAAAAACCTCCAGTCGTTTGCCCAAAATGGAGGCAGTAACCACCATCGGGTCGTCCCAAGGACCACTCCATAAAGAAGGTATATGTGGGAATGGGAAAACATGGGGGGGGGGGGGGTAGGAGGAGAAACAAGGGTAGAAAAGGAGGAAAAGACAAATTAAACTTGAAGTTAGTCAATTGCAAAGTATTGGCAACAAAAAAGTACATCCATATTTCCTTTGGTGAGTTATGTCTCAGTATCCAACCTAGTGGATATATCCATCCAGCAGGCGTGAAAGAACTATGTGGCATAGGGACCCCACCATGTGCACACTGGTGGATCTCTCGACAGTAGAACTAATAATAAATAAATAAATAAGTAAATAAATAAAACTTTATCAGCACTCAAAAACATTTTTTTGCATGTTTTTCTTTCCAAACGATGCTTCCACTGGGTCCATCTTCATTATAAATGAAAGTTTCTTCAGAAATAGTTTGAAGGGCAGGGGTGAAGGATCTATCCAGGTATGGAAAATAGCTTTGACCACATATACAACAGTTTTCTGCTGCCGAGGAGCTCCTATTTACATCCAGTCTATATAACCAAATATATAACCAGATAGGGTCAGTTCTCTATAATGGCTTCACGGAAGGCGACGGAGACTACAATCCAAAGCCTTAAACATGGTTGACATTGTCATCTGTGGGAAATCATTGGTCCATTTAGATGTAGCCGTCATAAATGTTGTATGATCTAAAGGAGTATGGAGAGATTTATAATAACTAGTTTTGTGTCTTTTTACATTTGGACTATGTTTGAGATTAACCTGTAACATGCACTCCACTCCCATAGCATTCAAAGTGGGCAACACTTTATTAAGATAACTACTTAAAGGGAACCTGTCATCACCTTAATGCTACCCATGCTAACAGCAGAATAAAGTAGAGACAGGTGAGTTGATTTCAGCTGTCTGTCATTTATAAGTTAAAAGTAAGTGGTTGCCGAGAACCAACATCACAAACATTGCAGATTAGGCCTGGAAAAGAGTCAAATCTTTATGAGAAGAGTCATGGTTATTCATGAATTCCTGCTTTCCCTGCCCACCTGCTGATGATTCATAGGCTTCTACCTAGTTCTCTCCCTTTCTCTCTAGGAGAGAACTGCCAGTCATCAGCAGATGGGTGGGGAGAGCAGGAGATTAGGAATAACCATCTACCTTCTCAGGTAGATTTGACTCTTTTCAAGGCTTAGGATGCAATGTTTGTGATGTTGGTTCTCAGCAACCACTCACTTTTAGCTTAAAGGGGTTGTCCCACGAAAAATATTCTACAGTTTTCAAACCAGCACCTGGATCTGAATACTTTTGTAATTGCATGTAATTAAAAATTTTGTATAGCTACTGAGTTATTCAATAAAATGTATCTGTATAGGACCACTTAATTTCTTATTTCTTTGACCTGGTCACTGAGCAGGCCGCACATGCTCAGTTTCAACTTTTAACTGTCTCCTGAGCTGTGATAGGGAGAGCATGGACACGCCCCCTGAGCTGCAGCAGAAAAGACACTCCCCGAGCTGTCAGCTTGATATGAATCTAGCAGAGCAATGAATGGAAAGATCTCTGGATCCATGTGAGGTACAGGGCTGGCTCTAGCTTTGTTAAAAAGAGGTTGTCATGTGCTATATGATGTCTGATTTTCATTTTTTACATTATTCGTGGGATAACCCCTTTAAGAGAGACACATCGCTGAAATCAGCATTTCTGTCACTACTTCATGCTGCCCTCAGTACAGTCAGCATAAAGTTGATGACAGGTTCCCTTTAAGCTTTTCCAAGGATAATATCTTACTAGTAGACCTATTCACTAAAGGGCACATTTATTAAGACCGGCGCTATCTGCGCCTGAAATAGGCCAGTTCTGTGTGAAAAATTGAAGAAAGTAGATTGAAGATAGAACATGCTGTGATTTTTCCTAATCAGAGAGTGAAAAACAATGCTCATGATCCATTCATTTCAATGTGTATGTGCAGATGAGCATCTCTCCGGTCAGGAAAAATCACATCTCTTTATCTCTTTTTCATTCTGGATTGGCCCATTCAAATAAATGGATCAGTGAAAAAAAATGACAGCACATGCAAAAAACGTATGCACAACGGATGCAGCAGATAAAACCAACTTAAATTGCACGCAAAAACGTCAGTTGTTCACGGAGCAGACCTAGATAGGTGGATAGATAGATAGATAGATAGATAGATAGGTATGTAGATAGATAGATAGATAGATAGATAGATAGATAGATAGATTCTATATACAGTGTGCTTAAAATGTGTGGGAAATATAGTATTGTGCATTTACTTTGTACAGGCTAAAAACGGTTGTGGTCTGAGCTTAGCATGCAGTGGAGTATAGTGTGAGACAGTAGTGTAGTAAAACAAACAAGTGAGAGGAAGCAAGAATCCCTGGGGGAATTACCAGCCAGCAAGGAAAACCAGCAGAGCCTTGTACCAGCCTCTGAGGAAGCTAATGAGAATCATCTAAGAGTGTATCAGTCTGTCCTCTACTCCCTTCTTGGGCCTGTTTCATGTATTGCTCATGTCCAAGAGGCCTTATGCATAGAGTTTTACTGAATCCAATGTTAAATGTTGATAATCTCAAGAGAGGTTTGTTTCATTACATTGACAGACTTTTCACAGATTTTGGTGATCAAATCAAAATGATTTAAAGGGTTTCTGTCATCAGAATTTAGCCTACAAAACCGAGTGTCATTTGCAAATCGCAAATGACACCTGATGACAGAAAGCCTTTTTTTTATAGAAAACTGTACGGTAGTTTTTGTTAAAATTGCGTTTTTATAATATGCTAATTAGGCCCCCTAGGTGCAGCAGGCGTGAACCCTGCACCTAGGAGCGGCCGTAATAACGCCCCTTACCCCTCCTCCCTTGCGTTGATTGACAGGGCCGGGCAGCCATCTCTTTTGTCTCCCGGCCCTGTACGATCGTGAAATCCCGTGCCTGCGCATTGCGATAAGCAATCTGCGCACGCGCGTTGAGAGCCGGCGGCCGCCCGGGTCCCAGCTTCATCAATGCGCATGCGCGGATTGCTTATCGCAATGCGCAGGCACGGGATTTCACGATCGTACAGGGCCGGGAGACGAAAGAGATGAACTGGCCCCCTGTGTAGTTTGGGGACCCCTGGTCTAGAGCTACCAGTATACAGAGTGCACCATATAACCTGAGAAGCTAAGTGACCATCTTGAATGTTGAAGAGGAGCCTGAGAATTAGCGAATCTGCAACTAAAAAGATGAAAAGGAGGTCACCATGTGCATGTTCTGTTCATTTCGCAGTTTATGTGAAATTTTTTCTTGAAACAGACGGTTTTAAGCAGGCAGAATTACAATGACAGATATCACTTTTGTATAGATAACACAGAATACACCATGTATCATATGTGATTTCACAGCTCACCTTCTCCCTCGTGACCTCTGCACAGGTCAGAAAGCATGCTTAGAAATATCTCCCATAGAAGTCAATGGGGTCCCTCCACTCTATTGTGTCTGTTGCCCATGTGGCTGCTTTCAAGAACAAGAAGCCTTGACATATTTAAGGCTTAGTGGCCAATGTGAAAACTGCAGGAGTTTACGGTATTTAAAACGGCTGTGTCACCATATCACCCCTATTAAACTAGGCACATAGCCTGTTAGGGGTGATCCTGCAGTTTAAAATACCTTTCTCCCCACTGTCAACACAACGGTTGTTGATAAAATCGTACTTTTATTCCTCTACACCAGGAGGCAGGCCTTTTCAGTACGAGCACCGTTATGCGACCCCTACCGACGTCTAAACACACCCCCTCCAATTGATTGACAGCGCTAAACCAAGTCAAATTCATCAATTTGTCAATCAAGGCGAGAGGGGTGTTTAGACCTGGGTAGACATCACATAGTGGTGCTCGTACTGGAAAAACCTGCCTCCTGGTGCTCAATATTGCCTCCCAGCAAAAGAATAAAAGTATGATTTTATCAACAACTGTGGCGCTGACAGTGAGGAGAAAGTTATTATTATTATTAACTACAGGATCACCCCTAACAGGCTATGTGCCTGGTTTAATAGGGGTGATCTGGTGACAGAGCCGATTTAAATAGATAGGGACATGGAAAATTAAAAAATAAATAAATAAAAAATCATAAAAAATTTGTTTAACATAAAAACTTTATTTAAGCGATAGTTTATTTTTTGATGACCCATTCCCTTTAAAAGTATCTCCTCAAAATTTTCTCCAATCATGTAATATATATGACAGCAGAAGAACCACATACAAAAGCCTCTGGAACCTAACTATGTCCTTAGGTTCCAGAGGCTTTTGTATGTGGTTCTTCTGGTAAATGGAAATACATTTGGTAAATGGAAATACTTTTGGGTTTCTCAGTCACTTCAGAACGGAAATTCATAGAAACCTGAAGAAGAGTAATCTAGAAGAAGGAATCTTTTCAGAACTGAAATCACATTATAGGGTACCACATATGGAGGTACATGTGGTTTGTAAACGTTCTCTTCACAATTGTGCAGTGGTGTTTTTCATCTGTTTTTTAAGGTTTTATCGCATTCTCAAACCATTCCTGTATAGCAGCTTTATTCTGATTTACCCAGATGATGTTAGCTTTTGTCTTCTCTATAGCTTGTTCCAAAGCACGAGATGCAGTACCGAAACCAATGTTGTTATCAGTATTGAGCTGCTTAAACCGATTAAGCTGGAAAAAAGAAAGCTGTTGTTATTTGGTCATCTGAAAATAATTTTAGTGCATTGAAAAAGACACAAGGCTATCAAGTTCAAACTTTTACACTCGTAAACCCAAGAAAGCCAAAAACCAACCTTGAATAACAGGATAGACTAGAGTTGAGTGAATTGATTCTTAACTAATCGGATTCATTATGAATTTTACAAAAAGTCGTCCATGAAACTAATGCAAAGTTTTTGCAATTCGCTTCAGACAAATCACATGAAAACGGCACCCAGCACCATTTTACTGTGAAAAAAACAGATGGAGCATCACATGACACCATGGGGATGGCTGGCCCTAGCCTGATAAGCCAATAAGGGTGCAGTAGGCAGTCAGGTCCTTATGCTAAGACAGAAGAATTATCATTCTATCTTTGCTTTGTGACCTGGCAATATTTGACAAAAAGCTATTACAGACACAAGCCAATAATATCCTGTGACAAAGGCACTATAAGCAGAGTATAGGGAAAGAATAAAAATATATAATTGAGTATATTTTAGGGACTTTTAGCAAGGAAAGCATGTAGTGAGGGTATGAGGGACTGGCCACCAATTTGTATGTTTAATACAGCAGCTGACAACTGTTTTTTTTCTGTATATAAACACTTTTTTTTTCTTAAAAGCCCAAGTTTCCACAATTCATAAGCTTATTGCCAGCACCCCAAGAGCGTACATTCGGCTCCAAATGCTCAGCAATTGGGGGCTGGATTTACAGTCTTCCATAGAAGACAAGCCCTCATGCCTATCAAAGGCATCAGGCTGCCTTCTCTGCCATCTCTGAACTCTTACCCACTGAAAACCCCCTGCATGCTGCCGTCAGCTTTAACAGCAGCATACAAGGGGTTAATACAATGCCGGCGTATGCAGCAGGGGCCTAGCTGTCAGTGACTTCGGTGTCCATGCCGCTGATCGGGCGGGTGCAGGATCAACCCACAGTGAATGTAAGGCTCTGGTCCTTAAGTCACATCCACCAGCACCGTACATGTACGGCGGAGGTCCTCTACTGGTTAAACATGTTTCATATTACTGCAAGATAATGGGTAGTTACAACAAAAGCACTACTGCAATAACACAATTTTTATACCTGTGTTATTGAATGCATTTTATTTCTACTGCGAAAACTGTTGTATTACTGCAAGATACTGTGTAGTTCAAAGATATTTTACTGCAAAAATTGCATTATTTTCATTAATAGCAAACCTATAAATTTTCATTTATAGACCTCATAAAAAAGTCTAGAAAATGGAAGAGTGGAAAACAAATGACCCACGCCTCATCTGAGAGTCAGAATGTGGGTAGTAGCAACATCAGGCCAGTAGTAGTAGTAGACCACACTTCTCCCTGGCTTATGATAAGCTCTACATTATTTTTGAGGACAAAGAGGATGAGATTGTGGACTGGAAGCCCCATCCTCCTCTCAGTCACAGCAGAATGATGTGGATGACACTTTTGAGTCTGACTCCGTGCACTATAAGCAGAGTATAGGGAAAGAATAAAAATATATAATTGAGTATATTTTAGGGACTTTTATCAAGGAAAGCATGTAGTGAGGGTATGAGGGACTGGCCACCAATTTGTATGTTTAATACAGCAGCTGACAACTGTTTTTTTTCTGTATATAAACACTTTTTTTTTCTTAAAAGCCCAAGTTTCCACAATTCATAAGCTTATTGCCAGCACCCCAAGAGCGTACATTCGGCTCCAAATGCTCAGCAATTGGGGGCTGGATTTACAGTCTTCCATAGAAGACAAGCCCTCATGCCTATCAAAGGCATCAGGCTGCCTTCTCTGCCATCTCTGAACTCTTACCCACTGAAAACCCCCTGCATGCTGCCGTCAGCTTTAACAGCAGCATACAAGGGGTTAATACAATGCCGGCGTATGCAGCAGGGGCCTAGCTGTCAGTGACTTCGGTGTCCATGCCGCTGATCGGGCGGGTGCAGGATCAACCCACAGTGAATGTAAGGCTCTGGTCCTTAAGTCACATCCACCAGCACCGTACATGTACGGCGGAGGTCCTCTACTGGTTAAACATGTTTCATATTACTGCAAGATAATGGGTAGTTACAACAAAAGCACTACTGCAATAACACAATTTTTATACCTGTGTTATTGAATGCATTTTATTTCTACTGCGAAAACTGTTGTATTACTGCAAGATACTGTGTAGTTCAAAGATATTTTACTGCAAAAATTGCATTATTTTAATTAATAGCAAACCTATAAATTTTCATTTATAGACCTCATAAAAAAGTCTAGAAAATGGAAGAGTGGAAAACAAATGACCCACGCCTCATCTGAGAGTCAGAATGTGGGTAGTAGCAACATCAGGCCAGTAGTAGTAGTAGACCACACTTCTCCCTGGCTTATGATAAGCTCTACATTATTTTTGAGGACAAAGAGGATGAGATTGTGGACTGGAAGCCCCATCCTCCTCTCAGTCACAGCAGAATGATGTGGATGACACTTTTGAGTCTGACTCCGTGCACTATAAGCAGAGTATAGGGAAAGAATAAAAATATATAATTGAGTATATTTTAGGGACTTTTATCAAGGAAAGCATGTAGTGAGGGTATGAGGGACTGGCCACCAATTTGTATGTTTAATACAGCAGCTGACAACTGTTTTTTTTCTGTATATAAACACTTTTTTTTTCTTAAAAGCCCAAGTTTCCACAATTCATAAGCTTATTGCCAGCACCCCAAGAGCGTACATTCGGCTCCAAATGCTCAGCAATTGGGGGCTGGATTTACAGTCTTCCATAGAAGACAAGCCCTCATGCCTATCAAAGGCATCAGGCTGCCTTCTCTGCCATCTCTGAACTCTTACCCACTGAAAACCCCCTGCATGCTGCCGTCAGCTTTAACAGCAGCATACAAGGGGTTAATACAATGCCGGCGTATGCAGCAGGGGCCTAGCTGTCAGTGACTTCGGTGTCCATGCCGCTGATCGGGCGGGTGCAGGATCAACCCACAGTGAATGTAAGGCTCTGGTCCTTAAGTCACATCCACCAGCACCGTACATGTACGGCGGAGGTCCTCTACTGGTTAAACATGTTTCATATTACTGCAAGATAATGGGTAGTTACAACAAAAGCACTACTGCAATAACACAATTTTTATACCTGTGTTATTGAATGCATTTTATTTCTACTGCGAAAACTGTTGTATTACTGCAAGATACTGTGTAGTTCAAAGATATTTTACTGCAAAAATTGCATTATTTTCATTAATAGCAAACCTATAAATTTTCATTTATAGACCTCATAAAAAAGTCTAGAAAATGGAAGAGTGGAAAACAAATGACCCACGCCTCATCTGAGAGTCAGAATGTGGGTAGTAGCAACATCAGGCCAGTAGTAATAGTAGACCACACTTCTCCCTGGCTTATGATAAGCTCTACATTATTTTTGAGGACAAAGATTGTGGACTGGAAGCCCCATCCTCCTCTCAGTCACAGCAGAATGATGTGGATGACACTTTTGAGTCTGACTCCGTGCCTTGGAGCCAGGGTTCACAACTTTCCTACTTCTCCTCTTCATTGCAACCTCAGAGAAGCCCATTAGTTGCAGCCTCTCTGTCTTCAATGCTCCCTCCTCGTGGTGCGACTTCTTTTTTTCCCAAGAAGAGACAACAAAACCTCATGCGTTATGGAAGATACTCAAGATAGTCTCCCTGGTGATGACCTGTGTAAGAACAGTCAGCGTTTTCACTGCCATAAGCCAGGGGATGCCATGCATAGCTGTGTTGGTCGTAATAGTTGCATTTGTCTCCATGATGGTGGTAGTAGATATAGTGGTAGAAACAGTGTCACTCGGGGCAAACATCGAGCAGGAATTCGGGAGGGGGGCCAAGGAGCCCATGAAGACATATCACAGTTTGATAAAAGTGGTGTGGAGGGTTAGGATGATGATGACGAAGACGGTGTGTTGGACAGGACTGAAAGATCAAAGCATTGCCATGTGCAAGATCTGCAGGATTAAATTAAGCCATGGGCATTCAAACACAAATGTAGGCACCATGGCTCTTTTGTAGCACATGATGCGGCATCACCAATTACTGTTGGAAAATTAAATTGCCATCAGCTAGCAGAACACAATAGTCCTCTTTCTCCGTTGTGGAAGCCGAGCTGCATCCACGTACAGTACAGTGCCCTTATCATCAGTTACTTCTTCTTATGCTCAGACTACTCTTACGTCGCCCTATTGTCAGCCATCGATAATGGAATGTGTGGCCAAGAAACAACTGTACGCACCCAGTATCTGCTGGTACACAAGCTTAACCTGCCCATTTTGCTGAGTGTGTTATTTTGACATGCACCAGACCCACTCAGCAAGGAGCATGCATTGTTACCTCAAAGTGGACACCAGATTTGTCAGTACGGACAACTGCGGCATGAACAATATCATCTTCCAGATATTATGCAGACGTAACAAGGGACGGTGGAAGAAGTGCAGCTTCTGCATCTTGCTGGTTGCCCTGTAGCTGTTAGTAGCCCACATTGAGAAAGTTCCATGGAGGAGGAAGTGGAGGATGAGGAGCTACCACTGGAGGAGTCGGAGGATGAGCTGCTTGTGCAGGAGGGTAAGTTTGATAATGGTTATGATGATGACGCTGGTCATAATGACTAATCATCTCGGGGGGGGGGGGGGGGGACAGAAAGTCCTGGGTCCCCAGGACTCTAGCTAGAATGGCAAGCTGTTTGATTGTTTACAGTATCTGATGATTACTGAATAGCTATGCTTTTAGACCCTTGATACCAAAGCAAAATTGGGGAATATTTTCCTGTTGCCAAAAAGAAGGCCAAATTGCTTTATTACCAGGATACGCTGTGTATGCTGCTTGCCACATATTTCAGCGAACATGTGCCTCTGATGCCTATGTGTCTGAGATCCCCCTCTACCCCTGGCTGAGTCAACCAACTCCCATTACCTCCGCTAACAAAAACAACAGAAGCTGGTGCAGCAGCAGCACCCAGTTCAGTATCATCAACATGATGAAGCATTTTTTTCATATGCCACACCAGGCTGATGCAAATCAACAAACAGAGATGTGCACCTGAATACCAAGGATTCTGACGTTCTCAAATGCATACTTTGTTTTCTTACCCATGGACTTCTGGGCCTTCAGATTAGAATACTGGATGGGTTTTCAGCAAGGCAGGTGGGTTGTCACACCCAAACAGTCAAAGTTGTCCTCCACCAGTGTATAAAACATTACTTTTGTCAAAATGAATGATGCATGGATCTGTGCCAATTTTCACACACCTCCAGCTGATGATAATCAATTGTTCTGCCACTGCTGGTGTTGCTCCATCATGCCACTGCTGCTGTCTGCCTGCCCATCATCATGTTCCGCACCATGTGGCTGTCATTATAAAGCTGCTGTTTGCCTACCTATCATCATGTTCTGTAGTGACTGGCTGCTGCTACTTCCATCTTCATGCCACTGCAGCTGTCTGCCTACCATCACATTCTGTACTATATGGCTGCTTCTGCTACTGTCATCATAATGCCACTGCCTCTGTCTGCCTGTCTACCATTATGTTCTATATCATATGGCTGCTGCTGCTGCCACCACTGCAGCTGCTACTCCCTGCTACTAATCCCCCTACTGCCACTTCCATTACCCTAACACAGCTGCACAAACATCTAATGCCTTGTCTGTTCCATGTTGTGCTGCTACTGATGGTGCTGCTTACCACTATTACGCCTACACACCTTACCCTTTCTACATCCACACAGTACTGCTGCTGCTCCCAAATAAAAGGGAGAACTTTTCCATGCCAGTTCATCTTCAGAACAAGCCATTCTTTCTTCTGACAATTAATACCTGTAGGTTTGTATAAACATGGGCAGGCATCCTGCCCCCATTAATGTAGAATTTTAGGATACTTGTGCAGAACAAGCTACTGTTTCTTCTGACATTAACATGTGTATGTATAAACAGAGGCAGGGGTCTGGCCCTGTTGAGGCATAATTTTGTACGCTTGGTCCCAACAAGTCACAGTTTTTTTCCATAACACTGTGTTTAGACACCATCTGAACCCAATATGGGACAATTTTTGGAGTGTTTCTGACATGAAAAAAGCATAACACGTGTAATGGTGCAGTGTGTTTTTAAACACGCTGTTGGTTAACACTGTTAACTATTTGTTTACCCGTAGCTATATGTCAGTGTCACTGTGACATTATTTGCTATTGCTGTCATTGTGATCAATAGCATAAAAGGTGGATGGAATTAGGAGAGAAAGAGCAAAAATTCAAAAAATCTTTAAAAAAAGAGATAAAAATATATAAAAAAGTCAAAGTAGACCTCAGAGTCTCATACCAATTTTCAGCCCAATTGTAGCATATTTAATTTGTGTAGAATCGATTCAGACCCAAATACATTTTTTTGAAAACTGCCAAATCAGACACAAAATGAATTTAAAAAAATTTGCTCATCTCCAGTATAGACCCATTTGTCAGAGTGGAAACACTCTTTCCTGAAACATAGTGGAAATTGGGTGAATTCCAAGATCAGTGTTTTACATTGCTAGTAGCAGGAGTAACCCTGAAAGATGATATCTATCCACAATATCACACATCAGCAATTCCTGGGGGAGCACATTCCATAATTTTACTTTTTATGTATAAATGGATGAAAAGGGTATCAATTTTCTCATGTTCACCTATTACTCGCAAAGGGTTAAACACATGAATCCCCTCATCTTAAATCAACTTTGAATTATACTAAATGTAATTCTGCCTCTTCTATATAAATCGGAAAAAACAATCATAGTTATTAAAATGAAAATGGTTATATGCCTAATTATTCACCACCTTTCAGCCTCATGTGTATGACAATTTTTGTCAACAGCACACTTACCCATTCAGTGCATGTTTCTCTCCGTTAACTTTTATGAAAAGTTACTTGGCTGTCCTCAGAACTCCCATACAAGTGCAAGGATGCAACTGCAGCTCCTCTCCATACTATCAGACTTCTATTGCATATACTCTATAGCAGTGATGGCGACCCTATGGCACGGGTGCCAGAGGCGGCACTCAGAGCCCTCTATGTGAGCACCTGCACTGTGGAAAAAGTCTATGGTGTACCAACATGCTTTAGACTTTTCCTGCCATTCATCAGAGCAGGGCGGAGTGATGATGAACAGCACAAGTAAATCACTGAATGGAGACTATTATAGCTAAATGAGAAAGTACATGGAAGATACACTATATTGGATTGTAGTATTCAGTGTAAATTGCCGTGTTGGCACTATGCAATAAATAAGTGGGTTTTGGGTTGCAGTTTGGGCACTCGGTCCCTAAATGGTTCGCAACCACTGCTCTATAGGGTAGATTTATCAAAACTGGTGTAAAGGAAAACTGACTTAGGGGTTGTTCACATATCAGTTATTTCCATCAGTTATTGTCAGCCAAAACCAGGAGTGGACACTAAACAGAGATCAGGTATAATGAAAAGATCTGCACCTGTTTGGTGTTTTTGACTTGCACCTGGTTTTGGCTCACAATAAGGCTTCATTCACACGACCGTATGTGTTTTGCGGTCCGCAAATTGCGGATCCGCAAAAAAAACGGATGACATTCCGTATGGCATCAGTGTTTCCGTTTTTTTTGCGGATCCATTGTAACAATGCCTATCCTTGTCAGCAAAACGGACAAGAATAGGACATGTTCTATCTTTTTTGCGGAACGGAAATACGGACATACGGAAATGGAATGCATACGGAGTACCTTCCGTTTTTTTTTTGCGGATCCATTGAAATGAATGGTTCCACATACGGTCCGCAAAAAAAACGGAACGGACACGGAAACAAAATACGGTCGTGTGAATGAAGCCTTACTGATGGAAATAACTGATCAAATAACTGATACATGAACAACCCCTTAGTTGTCCATAACAACCAATCAGAGTGTTCCTTTCATTTTACAAAGGAGCTCTGAAAAATTAAAGTTGGATTCTGATTGGTATCTATGGGCAACTAAGCCAGTTCTACTTTACACCAGTTTTGATAAATCTTCACCTATGACTCCATTCAAGCAGGGAACAGGGATCTCACATTCTTGTGATCCGTGTGAGTCCCAGCGGTTGGACGCCCCGCTGACCTAACAGTAATTTCCTATCCAGTGGATAGGAGATAATTTGTTCTAATCATAGGCATATTTACTTCTCATGTAAACTAGTCAATGAGCTGCTAAAATATTATTATTTCTTACTTGCTGCAGCTGAAAATTTGTGGAAAATCTTGTAGTTACTCCACTAATCAGGTTACCAAAGGACAGTCCAGCTCCAATCCTAAAAAAGAAAAAAATGAATGAACAAACAAGTAAATAATGTGTCAATATAAGGGTGCATTCACACAAACGTTTGTATTTTGTGGTCTGCAAAACGTGGATCTGCAAAAAATATATATGACGTCTGACTTCCATGTTGCATCAGTTTTTTTTGTGGATCCATTGTAACAATGCCTATCCTTGTCCGCAAAATGGACAAGAATAGGACATGTTCTATCTTTTTTGCGGGACTACGGAATGGACATACGGATGCAGACACCACACAGTGTGCTGTCTGCAGTTTTTTAAACCCACTGAAATGAATGGGTCCGCATTAGAGATGAGCGAGCATGCTCGTCCGAGCATGGTGCTCGTTCGAGTATTACGGTACTCATAAGTGCTCGCTGCTCGAGGAAATGGCATCTCCCGCATTTTGAATTTTTGGCGCCTATAAACTCAGCCAATCACAAGCCAGGAGACTCTGCGGTACACCCAGCATCACGTGGGGCCCTTACATGTCGATAGCAGGGGTTGGCTGGCCTGATCAGGTGACCCTGGAATATACTAGTGACTGTCCTTGGTGCTCGGCTCAGAAGCTGTCTGGATGTCGTTAGGGACAGAGCTGCTGCGTTTCAGGGAGAGTGTTAGGGCCTGGATTTGGTTCTCTGTTAGGCAGGAGTGATCTCAAAAGAACCCAACAGCCCTTCTAAGGGCTACAAGACATTTTTTTTTGTCTCCTGGCTGGGATGGCTGGCACTAATAGTGCAGCTATCGCCATATCGCCACTTTTTTTTTATTGTTTTAACTCAGTGATACAAATCAATTTCATACAGCAGTGTGGAACCATTCTGTGTGTCACAGTTCAGCAGTCCACCCACCACAAACCACAATCCGTATTTTCTGTCCAGATGACCCATACTGTACGTCACGTAATCAAATACGGTCTTTTGCTTTCACTGATACAGCTACATTACAAAAATCTCTGTGCGACATTTGTCTGGGTTGCAGTCAAAATAGCCACAGTCAGCAGGGGCTGAGTTTGCTCTCTGATAGTTTCTGCACGTCACATTAAAAAAATATATATATATAAAAAAATATATAAAAAAAAAAATAAAAATATAAAAAAATAGTTTTATTGTTGTTTTATCTCAGTGATACAAATCCATTTCATACAGCTGTGTGGAACCATTCTGTGTGTCACAGTTCAGCTGTCCAGTTACCACAATCCGTATTTTCTGTCTAGGTGACCCATTCTGTACGTCACGTCAGTAAAAAGGTCTTTTGCTCTCACTGATACAGCTACATTATAAAAATCTCTGTGCGACATTTGTGTGGGTTGCAATTAAGCAGACCAAGTCTGCCTAATCTAATAGTTTCAGTGTAATTGCTCCATACTGCACGGTACTTAATAACATACGTAATTTAGCTATAACTTATCCACCTATATACAAAGCACAATCCGTATTTTCTGTCCAGGTGACCCATTCTGTACGTCACGTCAGTAAAAAAGGTCTTTTGCTCTCACTGATACAGCTACATTACAAAAATCTCTGTGCGACATTTGTGTGGGTTGCAATTAAGCAGACCAAGTCTGCCTAATCTAATAGTTTCAGTGTAATTGCTCCATACTGCACGGTACTTAATAACATACGTAATTTAGCTCTAACTTATCCACCTATATATTTTCTTGTTCAGATTGAACAAGTTTGTGGGTTTCAGTACAGCAGGCCCATTTATTTTTATTTTTTTATATAATACACTTATATACAGAAAATGTTGAACCCCAGGGCTAAGGGTCGAGGACGAGGGCATGGGCATTCAATTACTGCAGGGGGCAGAGGCCGTGGTCCTGGGCAGGGTGAGACAGTACCTGCTGATGAGGGAGCAGTGGAACGCCGCAGAGCTACACTCCCTAGCTTCATGTCTCAACTTACAGGGACACGTGGTAGAGGACTGTTGAAACCACAACAGTGCGAACAGCTGATGTCGTGGATTGCGGACAATGCTTCAAGTAATTTGTCCACCAGTCAGTCTTCCACGCAGTCCACCCACGTTACCCAAGGGAGCACTCCTCTGGCTCCTCCACCTCAACCTCCTTCCCCCCAGTCTGCCCCCTCCCTGGAAAATTTGGAATGCGATCCGGCATACTCTGAGGAACTGTTTTCTGGACCCTTCCCAGAGTCACAAACCACTTCTCAGGTTGCTGCTGACCTCTTTCCCGATGCACAAGTTTTCCAACTGTCGCAGTCTGTGGGTGATGATGATGATGACAATGTTGACTTAGTGGAAGAAGTGTGTAAAGAGGTGTCGGACGATGAGGAGACACGGTTGTCAGACAGTGGTGAAGTTGTTGTCAGGGCAGGAAGTCCGAGGGGGGAGCAGATTGAGGAATCGGAGGATGACGAGGTGACTGACCCAAGCTGGGTTGATAAGCCGAGTGAATACAGTGCTTCTGAGGCGGAGGCGAGTGCTCCACCAGAATAGGTTGTAAGAGGCAGTGGTGTGGCCAGAGGGAGAAGCAGGACCAGAGCTGGTGCATCAGCAGCAACTGTTACACGTAGTGAAGTTCCCGTGGCGAGGCCTAGATGTTTGCAAGTCTGGAGGTTCTTTAAAGAAAGTGAGGATGACCGACGGACTGTGGTGTGCAACCTGTGCCACACCAGGATCAGCAGGGG
>ONZH01012800.1:0-12162 GCA_900303285.1 Rhinella marina
ATCAGATTGGAAGAATTGTTTTCAGCTTGTGCACCAGGGCCTGTTTGATATCTATTCACTCTCATACTCCTTTCCTCTGCAGGGATGAGAGTGGAAAGGTTCTGCTTGTACCGTGGGTCCAGGGAGAGTGAAGCACCCAGTAATCGGTGTTTGAAAAATTCTTCTAACGCGAGGGTCACGGATAGGCAGCCTAACATGAAGTCTGCCATGTGCGCCAGAGTCCCAACATGCAAGAATTCCCTCTCCTCACTGGCCTGACTCTCCATTTCCTCCTCCTCCTCCTCCTCCAAGTCCCTTCTCTTCAGCCCATACACGCTCAAGAGTTAAGGACTGAGCACTGGTACCCTCTACTGTCTCGCCGACATTCTCCTCCTCTTCCTCCTCACCCTCATCCCCCTCCTCCGATACGCGCTGAGAAACAGACCGGAGGGTGCTCTGGCTATCAAGCGACATATCTTCCTCCACCGTCTCTTGTGACAAGCGCAAAGCATCCGACTTGATGCTGAGCAGTGAGTTTTTCAACAGGCAAAGCAGCGGGATGGTGAGGCTGATAATGGCGGCATCGCCGCTGACCATCTGTGTTGACTCCTCAAAGTTGCTCAACACCTGGCAGATATCAGACATCCACGTCCACTCCTCATTGTAGACTTGAGGAATCTGAGAGACCTGACTACCAGTTCTGGTGGAAGATGACATCTGGCAGTCTACAATCGTTCTGCGCTGCTGGTAAACTCTGGATAACATGTTTAATGTGGAATTCCATCTCGTGGGCACGTCGCACAACAGTCGGTGAGCGGGCAGTTGTAGGCGGCGCTGCGCTGGCCTGAGAGTGGCAGCATCTGTGGTCGACTTTCGGAAATGCGCACAGATGCGGCGCACCTTGGTGAGCAAATCAGACAGATTGGGGTATGTCTTGAGGAACCGCTGAACTATTAGATTGAACACGTGGGCCAGGCATGGCACATGTGTCAGTCTGCCGAGTTGCAGAGCCGCCACCAGGTTATGCCCGTTGTCACACACAACCATGCCTGGCTTGAGGTTCAGCGGTGCCAGCCACAGATCGGTCTGCGCCGTGATGCCCTGTAACAGCTCTTGGGCGGTGTGCCTTTTGTCACCTAAGCTCAGCAGTTTGAGCACCACCTGCTGGCGCTTACCCACGGCACTGCTGCTGCGCCTAGAGCTACCGACTGAAGGCGCCGTGCCCACGGATGGTAATTCGGTGGAGGAGGAGGAGGGGTCGGAGGGGTCGGAGGAGGAGGAGGCATAGTACGTCTGAGAGACCGTGACCGAGGTAGGCCCCGCAATCCTCGGTGTGGGCAGTACATGAGCGGCCCCAGGGTCATTCTCGGTCCCAGCCTCCACCAAGTTAACCCAATGTGCCGTCAGAGAGATATAGTGTCCCTGCCCGGCAGCACTTGTCCACGTGTCCGTGGTTAGGTGGACCTTCTCAGAAACAGCGTTGGTGAGGGCACGGATTATGTTCTGTGACACGTGCTGGTGTAGGGCTGGGACGGCACATCGGGAAAAATAGTGGCGGCTGGGGACCGAATACCGAGGGGAAGCCACCGCCATGAGATTGCGAAAGGCTTCGGTCTCTACCAGCCTATAGGGCAGCATCTCCAGGCTAAGCAATTTGGAGATGTGGACGTTGAGGGCTTGGGCATGTGGGTGGGTGGAACTGTATTTCCTCTTGCGCTCCAGCGTCTGCTGTAAAGACAGCTGAACGCTGCGCTGGGACACATTGGTGGACACTGTGGAGGATCGTGGAGGTGAAGGTGTGGTTTTCCGGCGGGAGGCGCTTGTGCCGGGGTCCTGGGCAGGGGGTTGACTAGCAGAGGCAGCGAGTGACGCAGGGGGTTGACTAGCAGAGGCAGCAAGTGACACAGGGGAAGGAGCAGTGGTGTGACCCGCAGGAGGTGGTGAACGGCCTTGGTTCCATTGAGTGGGGTGTTTAGCACTCATATGCCTGCGCATGCTGGTGGTGGTTAGGCTAGTAGTTGTGGCACCCCTTCTGATCCTGGTGTGGCACAGGTTGCATACCACAGTCCGTCGGTCATCCTCAATTTCTTTAAAGAACCTCCAGACTTGCGAACATCTAGGCCTCGCCACGGGAGCTTCACTACGTGAAACAGTTGCTGCTGATGCACCAGCTCTGGCCCTGCTTCTCCCTCTGGCCACACCACTGCCTCTTACAACCTGTTCTGGTGCAGCACTCGCCTCTGCCTCAGAAGCACTGTCTTCACTCGGCATATCAACACAGCTTGGGTCAGTCACCTCGGCACCCTCCGATTTCTCAGTCTGCTCCCCCCTTGGAATTCCTCCCCCTAACAACAACTTCACCACTGTGTGACAACTGTGTCTCCTCATCGTCTGACACCTCTTTACAAACTTCTTCCACTAACTCAACATTGTCATCATCATCATCATCATCACCCACAGACTGCGACAGTTGGAAAACTTGGGCATCGGGAACGAGGTCAGCAGCAACCTGAGAAGTGGTTTGTGACTCTGGGAAGGGTCCAGAAAACAGTTCCTCAGAGTATTCTGGATCGCATTCCAAATTTTCCTGGGAGGGGGCAGACTGGGGGGAAGGAGGTTGAGGTGGAGGAGTCAGAGGAGTGCTCCCTTGGGTAACGTGGGTGGACTGCGTGGAAGACTGACTGGTGGACAAATTACTTGAAGCATTGTCCGCAATCCACGAGATCAGCTGTTCGCACTGTTGTGGTTTCAACAGTCCTCTACCACGTGTCCCTGTAAGTTGAGACATGAAGCTAGGGAGTGTAGCTCTGCGGCGTTCAACAGCTCCCTCATCAGCAGGTACTGTCTCACCCTGCCCAGGACCACGGCCTCTGCCCCCTGCAGTAATTGAATGCCCACGCCCACACCCTCGTCCTCGACCCTTAGCCCTGGGGTTCAACATTTTCTGTATATAAGTGTATGATATAAAAAAATAAATAAACGGGCCTGGTGTACTGAAAACCACAAACTTGTTCAGTCTGGTTTAATTAAGTGACGTACAGAAAGTGTCACCTGGACAGAATATACGAATTGGAGCGAGTGTGCTGAACTGTGACACACAGAAAGGTTACACGCAGCTGTGTGAAATGGATTTGTATCACTGAGCTAAAACAACAAAAAAACTAATTTTTTTTTATATTTTTTTTTTGTTTTGTTTTTTTTGGAACGTGACGTGCAGAAACTATCGTAGAACTAACTGACACCCTACTGACGGTGGCTATTTAGACTGCGACCCAGACAAATGTCGCACAGAGGGGATCAAGCTATATACGTGACAGGTAGCAAATGACTTGGTTGTATTGTGACGTACAGAAAGTGTCACCTGGACAGAATATATGGATTGGAGCGAGTGTGCTGAACTGTGACACACAGAAAGGTTACACGCAGCTGTATGAAATGGATTTGTATCACTGAGCTAAAACAACAAAAAAACTAATTTTTTTTGTATATTTTGTTTTGGATTTTTGTTTTTTTTGGAACGTGACGTGCAGAAACTATCGTAGAGCTGACTGACACCCTACTGACGGTGGCTATTTAGACTGCGACCCAGACAAATGTCGCACAGAGATTTTTAGGATCAATCTATATACGTGACAGGTAGCAAATGACTTGGTTGTATTCTGTGACGTACAGAAAGTGTCACCTGGACAGAATATATGGATTGGAGCAAGTGTGCTGAACTGTGACACACAGAAAGGTTACACGCAGCTGTGTGCAATGGATTTGTATCACTGAGATATAACATAAAAAAAGAAAAGGGGGTTATATATGGCGATAGCTGCACTACTAGTGCCAGCCAGCCAGCCAAGCCAGGAGACAAAAAAAAAATGTCTTCTAGCCCTTACAAGGGCTGTTGGGTTCTTTGTGGGTGATTCCTGCCTAACAGATAACTAAATGCAGGCCCTAACACTGTCCCTGAAACGCAGCAGCTCTATCCCTAACGACATCCAGACGGCATCTGAGCCGAGCACCGCGGCCAGTCACTAGTATATTCCAGGGTCACCTGATCAGGCCAGCCAACCCCTGCTATCGACATGTAAGGGCCCCACGTGATGCTGCGTGTACCGTAGAGTCTCCTGGCTTGTGATTGGCTGTGTTTATAGTCGCCAAAAAAGCACGATGTGGAAGTTGCCATTTCCTCGAGCATGGCGAGATACTCGTCCGAGCAGCGAGCACTTATGAGTACCCTAATACTCGAACGAGCACCAAGCTCGGACGAGTATGCTCGCTCATCTCTAGTTAATAGTCATCTTTCCCTCATTCTCTTCTACACGCTCTAGCTGCTGATATCTCTGGTTTGGTACCAGCTTGAAATATGGGCTTTGTATACAGACAATAACAGAACAACATAAATCTGTTCAGTACAGGGGAAGTTATTACTGATAGAAATTGGGATGCTGTGAATGAAGCTAAAAATGAAAATAAAAGCAGATTTTACCTGCCATTTTTCCCAACTCAAATTCTAACAGTGATTTCTTCTCTGTTGCTTGGACTTCAGCTGTCTTTGGAATATTACCTTTCAAACAAGAACAGTTGCATGTTTCTAGCTGCTACCATGAAAAGATATCACCATCTAAAGAAGCCCCCCCTCCAATTTTTGTAGCCCAGGCACTCAGGGCTGTGCTCCTCCTCCCAGTGCTAGTCCGTCTCTTGTTTATAAGATAGAGGAGACGACCTGCACATGACAACGGTGTGAGATGAGAGCTGCTGAATAGGAAAGTAGCATGCTTTTGAGTGAGTTATTATCAGGTAAAACTGAGCACTTATACAGCAGGGTGTACTATACCATTAGGGTATAAAAAATGAAACGGCATTTACACCTTAATCCACTTCCATAGTCAATGGTTGGAGAGGGGGTGCTCGTTTCATGAAATTTATTTCCAAAATGCTTTGGGCTTGTTTAGAACTTCTGACACTGAATTTTGTGGTGAGGACACAATAGAGGTGTCACTGGACAGTAGAACAATATAGCACAACTCTAGAGTCTGCTAAATCTTCCTGAAGGTCTTTTGCAGTCAAGCGGGGATTTTGATTTGCCTTTCTAGCAATCCTACCAGCAGCTGTCTCTGAAAATGTTCTTAGTCTTCTAGGCCTTCTCCTGACCTCCACTGTTCCTGTTAACTGCCTTTTCTTAATTACATTTCGAACTGAGAAAATGGCAACTTGAAAACTCTTTGCTGCTTTCTTATAGCCTTCTCCTGCTTTGTGGACCTCAACTACTTTTATTTTCAGAGTGTTAGGCAACTGCTAAGAAGAACCTATGGCTGCTGTTTTTTGGGACAAGGTTAGAGGATACCTTCTGTTAGGATGCAGTTGTGTGAAATTAAATCGGAAAAAAACAGATTCGTCACAACATATATTGAAAGTCAATGTGTGACAGATCCAATTTTTTTAGGCCCCTAAAAAAACGTATTCATCACCATTGACTTACATTGTTTTCAGTGACTGATCCATTTTTTGCTGCTTTTACGACCGGACACAAAACCGCAGCTTGTGTCTGGTGACAAAACGGAATGCTGACGGAATGGAAGACATCCTGATTCATCCTGAACGGATCTCCCTCCATTCCAAATGCATGAGGACTAAATGGAAACATTTTTTTTCCAGTATTAAGATCCTCTGAAGGATCTCAATACCGGAAAAGAACAACGCAAGTGTGAAAGTAGCCGGTGGCAGTAACTGGTGGCAGCAGTGGCATGATGGAGGCAGCAGCCATACAGAACATGATCATTGGCAGATCATAGCAGTGGCATGAGGGTGGTGCTAGAATGGTGGAAGCAGCAGCAGCCTTACAGAAGATGATGGTCGGCAAATTAAGCAAATTACTCCATATCAGCATGGCTTCATGAGGGATCGGTCATGTCAAACCAACTTAATCAGTTTCTATGAGGAGGTAAGTTCTAGACTAGACCGCAGCGAATCAATGGATGTCGTATATCTGGACTTCTCCAAAGCATTTGACACTGTACCACATAAAAGGTTAGTATATAAGATGAGAATGCTTGGCCTGGGAGAAAATGTCTGTATGTGGGTAAGTAACTGGCTCAGTGATAGAAAACAGAGGGTGGTTATTAATGGTACATACTCAGATTGGGTCACTGTAACTAGTGGGGTACCACAGGGGTCAGTATTGGGCCCTATTCTCTTCAATATATTTATTAATGATCTTGTAGAAGGCTTGCACAGTAAAATATCAATTTTTGTAGATGACACTAAACTGTGTAAAGTAATTAACACAGAAGAGGACAGTACACTGCTACAGATGGATCTGGATAGACTGGAGGCTTGGGCAGAGAAGTGGCAGATGAGGTTTAACACTGACAAATGTAAAGTTATGCATATGGGAAGGAATAATGCAAGTCACCAGTACATACTAAATGGTAAAATATTGGGTAACTCTGACATAGAAAAGGACCTAGGAATTTTACTGAACAGAAATCTAAGCTGCAGAAACCAGTGTCAGACAGCTGCTGCCAAGGCCAATAAGATAATGGGCTGCATCAAAAGAGGCATAGATGCCCGTGATGAGAACATAGTCCTGCCACTTTACAAATCACTAGTCAGACCACACATGGAGTACTGTGTACAGTTCTGGGCTCCTGTGAACAAGGCAGACATAGCAGAGCTGGAGAGGGTTCAGAGGAGGGCAACTAAAGTAATAACTGGAATGGGTGGACTACAGTACCCAGAAAGATTATCAAAATTAGGCTTATTCACTTTAGAAAAAAGACGACTGAGGGGAGATCTAATAACTATGTATAAATATATCAGAGGTCAGTACAGAGATCTCTCCCATCATCTATTTATCCCCAGGACTGTGACTGTGACGAGGGGCCATCCTCTGCGTCTGGAGGAAAGAAGGTTTGTACACAAACATAGAAGAGGATTCTTTACGGTAAGAGCAGTGAGACTATGGAACTCTCTGCCTGAGGAGGTGGTGATGGTAAGTTCACTAAAAGAGTTCAAGAGGGGCCTGGATGTATTTTTGGAGGGTAATAATATTACAGGTTATAGTTACTAGAGAGGGGTCGTTGATCCAGGGAGTAATTCTGATTGCCTGATTGGAGTCGGGAAGGAATTTTTTCCCTAAAGTGGGGAAAACTGGCTTCTACCTCACAGGGTTTTTTTTGCCTTCCTCTAGTAGGAAAAGAGGCCAAACTGGATGGACAGATGTCTTTTTTCGGCCTTATAAACTATGTTACTATGTTACTATGATGGTGGCAGTGACATGATGGAGGCAGCAGCAACCTTACAGAAGAAGATGATGGTTGACAGGCCACAGCAGTGGCATTATTGAGGTAGGCAGGCAGCAACAGTGGCAAGAAGGGGCACCACCAGTGAGGCCAGATCTTTTCATCTCGCTGTTGGGTGAGCGTCCATGGAGGAGATGGTGGAAGAGAAAGTTAAGGTGTAGGAGCCACGTTGACACAATTATGGGGGGGTCAAAAGCACTTTGTCTCATTTCTTAGTTGCTTCCTCACTGGTGCAGCAAAAAACATTTAACCAGTGACCTGTGAGTACTGGGAGTGGCCTACGTTGTCCGCCACATAAGATTACCAGGCAGGGATGGATTTTTGGAAGAAATAATTCCAGCTAGGGATCTTCCAACGAGGCTGGACAAGCACCATTAGCTCCCTTTTGGCAGCAGACTCGACTAAATGGTAGGCCAGCATCTGCACCGCCAGCAACTTGGCCGGTGAGAATTAAGCTTGCGCACCATTGAATTGATGGGCTTGTAGAGTTGTTTCCTGGCCACGCATTCCATTATCAATTGGTGATGATGACGCGGTGGAGCAGGAGGAGTCTGAGCGTGAGAATTTATAAACACTTGGCGGTGAAAATGTAATTTATTTTTTTGCTTTAGGTTACTTTCACATGACCGTTGTGTTTTGCTGATCCAGCAAAAAATACGAATGACGTCCGTATGGCATCCGTTTTTTTGCGGATCCACTGTAATAATGCCTATCCTTGTCCACAAAACGGGCAAGAATAGGACATGTTCTATTTTTTTTGCGGGGCTACGGAACGGACATACAGATGCGAATAGCACACAGTCTGTTGTCAGCATCTTTTGCTGACCTATTAAAATGAATGGGTCCGCATCCTATCAGCAAAATATGAGGATCAAAGGCCGCTAAAACAACTGTCGTGTGAAAGTAGCCTTAGGCCCAGATTTTTCATCTGTAATGGATACAAGAGTAAAAGGGCCCCACAATTTGTTACCCATTTCTTCCTGAATATGGTAAAACCCCATATATGGTATTAAACCTCCGTATGGGCACACCGTAGTGCTCAAAAGAGAAAGAGCACCATGTGCATTTGACACCTAGAATGGTGATTTATACAGCACTGGCCAACAACTTCAGAGGCTCTGAGGTGAAATAAAAAAAAAAAAGAAAGTGACCCCATTTTAGAAACCATACCCTTCACAGTATGTATCAAAGGATTTAGTGAACATATTGACCCCACAGATGTTCTGCAAAAGTTAACCCACAGCAGATGGTGCTAAGTACAAATTACAGTTTTTACACAGATAAGCTGTTTTAGTGCCCAGTATGTTGTGTCCATCATGTTCTGGTGTAAGAAGCAAGCCCTCTTATTATAAAGCTTCCTTCACACATCAGTGTTTTGGTCAGTGATTTCCATCAGTGATTGTCAGCCAAAACCAGGATTGGAGCCTCCATAGAGATAAGGTATAAGGGAAAGATCTGCACCTGTTCTGTGTTTAGAGCAGCACCTGGTTGTGGCTCACAATCACTGATGGAAATCACTGACCAAACACTGATGTGTGAATGAGGCATAATGCCGTGCTGCCTGGTTTTAAAAACTCCCTACATGTGGCCCTAATCTTTTGCCTGCACATATGACAGGGTTTAGGAGTAAAGGAGCACCATGTGCATTTGAAGCCCAATGTGGTGATATACGCATCTTGAATTGACAACTGTAGAGGCTCTGGTGTGAAATAAATGGAATCCACGAGAAGTGAGCCCATATTGGAAACTACACCCTTCAAAGTGTCCTATCGTCTTGTGTGGGGTCTTGTCTTTTGCAGGATGAGTTGATGTTTTCATTGGTACATTTTTTGGGGTACATACAGTAGTACTTTTTACATCAGTAGCAGCCGGGACCCTGCAGCTGATCCAGATGGTGCATGTCTGAAGAGGTTAACTGCAGGACAAGAATGTTCATCCTAATGCATGAAGGAAGAGCTTTCGTCCTGCGTCATCAAGAGGTTAATATCACGTTATCACTCATAGGTAATGTGATTCACCAATAACTTCCCTGTGTATTGGTGAACTGATCACCTATATGCTGGTTTAATTAAAGAGGACCTGGGACCAGAAAATGCAATGCAATCTGAAAGCACAATGTTATAGAGCAGGAGAAGCTGAGCAGATTGATATAGTTTTGTGGGAAAAGATTCGGTAAAACTTGTATTTTATACATTTATATCTCTGCTTTTTTGCAGCCCTGTGAATACCCATTGATACAGGTGGGAGGAGCTATCAGTGATTGATAGCACTGTGTGTATAAGTGTACATACAGAGATAGCTGTCAGTCATTGATATGACCACCTCCTGTACTGATGGGTATTCACAGGAGGTGAAAAATTACAAAAAAATTTTACTGAATCATTTCCCAAAAAGCTATATATCAGTCTGCTCATTTCCTCCTCCTTTATAACATGTTGCTTTCAGATTGCATTTCATTTTTGGACAAATTATCTTTAAACTGTACACTCATAGGTAATGTGATGCACTACCCTGTGTTTTGGTGTACTGATCACCTATATGCTGGTTTAATCAAATTGAAGGACCCCCCAAAAATATAACCTCAACCATATGGAGAAAGAAATAAAAGGTAATGGATGATTGAGGCTTGATGCTTAATATCACATTATCACTCACAGATAATGTGGTGCACTACCCTGTGTTTCAGTCTACTAATCTCCTATATTCTAGTTTAAATAAATTGAACAAATCTAAAAAAATAAATAAAATTCCAACTGTGTGGAGATACAATAAATGGAAACAGATGTTTAAGGCCTGACACTTAATATCATGTTATCACTCACACGTAATTTGGTACGTTACCCTGTGTATTGGTGTACTTATCCCATATATGCTAGTTTAATTAAATTGAACAACCCCCCAAAAAAATTCCAATTGAGTGGAGATATAATAATGTCATCAGAGCTGTACTTTCCACAAAAAAGCGCTTTAATTCATATTATAATTACCCACATAAGGAGCCCAAGGGGATGTCCTGTGGGCCGTTGGAGCCCAGTCATGCCGCATATTTTCGAGCCCAGCACCGTCCTCCCGCTAATTAGTCACTCCCCTTCATCGCTGTGTTCTTTTCCGGCTACGGCGTAATCCCGCGCATGCGCAGTACCTAGTAGGAGAACACAGGGATGAAGGGGAGTGAATAATTAGTGGGAGGGCGGTACTGGGCTCGAAAATATGCGGCGTGACTGGGCTCCAACGGCCCCCCGGACATCCCCTTGGGCTCCTTATGTGGGTAATTATAATATGAATTAAAATGCTTTTTTGTGGAAAGTACAGCTCTGATGACATTAAGAATAACATATTTAGAATGACAGCACTAAGACCAATACAGAGATGTCATTATCTCTATACAGCATATCCTGCTGACAGACTCCCTTTAAATGCAATATCCCTCTCCAAAAAAAATAAATAATAATAAATAAATAATAAATAAAAAATTGGAACTGTGTGGAAATAGAGAAATTTAGAAAAAATATTTATCCCTAACATTAGGTTATCAATCATTGATTTATCATTTTTTTTAAAACTTAAAAAAAAAAAAAAAAACTAAAACTAATTAATTAACTATGTGAGATGCCCTGACACGGAGTATGCACTAGTATTCTATGCTAGATTAATGAATGAACATGTGTTGTACAGTTTTCTGCTTATTCCTCCCCCCACCCCCCAAAAAAAGGTTTTCTGTTAAAATGGGAAAAAATGAAAATAATGTCCTTGTAGGTAGCTGCTTTTAAGGTCGTTTTCCTGGCAGACACTTCTACACCCATCCACCCTCATTCACAGCCCAGCACAGAATGATGTTCTGCTAGGGCACCTCCCTGCCTACTGCAGCACTGATTGGCTCATCTAGTCTGTCTGTCGGCCTGGGAGCCAATCAGGGCAAGCCCTTCCTCCCACTTCCTCTCAGAGTCATGGGAGCGCCCTTCTTCTTCCTCCTTAGTGTTTTTTTCCCACGATATGGGCAGTGAAATGGTGCTACATACTGTGTTACTGGATTTGTCTCAAATGGACTTGGGTTTGTCTGTCATCTGAAAAAAAGTTGGAACAAAACCCGGTTTGATACGAACTGGTTCACTCATCTTTAGTTCTAGGCATAGATTGGTGTAGGATCTGCAGAACATTTTGAGGGAGGCTATCTGATATAACCTCATCTAGCTGAAATAATTTTATAAATAGACAGAAAACCATATACGTAGAGGATATAATAGAGATATAATGTAGGTCCTGAAGGGAAGATTGAACAAAATATAATTGGCTAAGAATGAGACTTTAAAGATCATCTGTCAACATAATCAGCCCTATTAAACCAGGGTGGATCAGGCTGATTACAACAATACTTTTCTTTTGTCTGTATGTTGAACAGCTGCAGAATTATATTTTTTTAATTTGCAAAATGAGCAGGTTTTGAGCACCGAGGGGTTGGCCGCAGTCCTAAGAGCACTGCTTTTGTAATGTCCCTGTGTTCTGTACACACACCCTCCCCCGATTGACAGGACTAGATATCTTGTGTGTAAATCAGGGAGAGGGACTTCCAGCACCCTCGTCTATTAGCTGTTTAAGGAGACTGTGGCGCACAGTGAGCAGTTAGACCTCTTCCTAAGCCAGTAACATCACGTTTATCGTCACATGTCAACTTGTAGGAAAACAGGCCGAACTGGATGGACAGATGTCTTTTTTCGGCCTTATAAACTATGTTACTATGTCACATGGCCTAGGTGCAGCTCAATCCCATTCAAGTGAAAGGGGCTGAGCTGCACTTCCAAGCACAGATGTAATCCAACAGGCAGCGCTGTGCTAGTAAGATGTAAGGGGGTTGCAGCACACACCTGAGCTCCAGTAAGCACCACAGCTTCCT
>ONZH01012801.1:0-22216 GCA_900303285.1 Rhinella marina
TGTATATAGAGGGATAAGATTATCGCTGACCATCTGAATAACTACTTCTGCTCAGTTTTTTCAGATGGCGACTTTCATAATCAGAACATGGCTAGACATAGCATTGCCTCTAGTTGTAAGGTTTCAGCTCCAGTGTTTTCAGAGGCCGATGTTCTAGAGGAACTTGTCCAGCTAAAGTTAAATAAGGCAATGGGTCCGGATGGCATCCACCCCAGAGTTCTTAAAGAACTCCGATCTGTGATTGTTGGCCCCCTGAATGATCTGTATAATCAGTCCCTTCTTACAGGAGATGTTCCTGATGATTTGAGAATGGCCAATGTTGTACCCATTCACAAGAAGGGTAGTAGAGAAGAAGCTAGTAACTATAGGCCAGTCAGCTTGACATCTGTAGTGGTAAAAATTATGGAGACTCTTCTAAAAAAGATGATAATTTACCATCTAACAACAAACAACTTGATGGACCCAAACCAGCATGGCTTTACTGAGGGCCAATCATGTCAGACTAATCTCATTGATTTCTTTGACTATGTAACTAAAGTGCTGGATAAAGGTGGTGCTGTGTATATTGCCTACCTGGATTTCAGTAAAGCTTTCGATATGGTTCCCCATAAAGAGCTGATAGAGAAGTTATCAAAAATTGGACTTAACCCCTGGATAGTTCAGTGGATCTGCAGTTGGCTGAAGGACAGATACCAGAGGGTTAATGTTAATGCAGTGTATTCTGAGCAGAGGCTGGTTACAAGTGGGGTGCCACAAGGATCTGTTCTGGGTCCTGTTCTGTTTAACATGTTTGTAAGTGACATAAGGGACGGCTTGGTAGGGAAGGTTTGCTTGTTTGCTGATGACACAAAAGTGTGTAATAGGGTTGATGTTCCAGGAGGTGTCGGTAATATGGAGAATGATTTATCTTTATTAGATAAGTGGTAAAAACAATGGAAACTGCAGTTCAATGTTTCCAAATGTAAAATAATGCACTTGGGGAGAAGAAACCCTCTATCTGAGTATCGTATTGGTAGTTCTGTGTTAACAAAGACCTCAGAAGAGAAGAATTTGGGGGTAGTCATCTCTGACAGCCTTAAAATGAGTAACCAATGCAGCCAGGCGGTAGGGAAAGCAAATCGTATGCTTGGCTGCATAGCTAGAGGTATAACAAGCAGAAAGAGGGAGATTGTGATCCCTCTGTATAGAGCTCTAGTGAGACCACATCTCGAATACTGTGTTTAATTCTGGAGACCTCACCTGCTAAAGGATATTGCTAAAATAGAACGGGTCCAAAGAAGAGCTACAAAAATGGTGGAAGGTCTAAAGCATAGAACTTATCAAGAAAGACTCAGAGTTCTTAATATGTATAGTCTGGAGGAAAGAAGAGAAAGTGGGGACATGATTGAAACCTTTACATATGTTAAAGGACTGAACAAAGTTCAGGAGGGAAGGTTTATTAATAAGAAACAGAACACAAGAACAAGGGGCACAATCTGTGGTTAGTTGGGGGGAAAATCAAGAACAACATTAGAAAATATTATTTCACTGAAAGAGTAGTAGAAGCTTGGAACAAATTTCCAGCAGAGGTGGTAGATACATCCACCGTAACTGAATTTTAACATGCCTGGGATAAACATGTATCTATCCTAAGATAACAATAAAAGGATAATAAAAGGGCAAACTAGATGGACCAGGTGGTCTTTTTCTGCCGTCAATCTTCTATGTTTCTATGGTAGAGAGCCAGTAGCCATCCCTCTGCCAAATGGTGATAATACAACTGTCACTACACTAGCAACTCAGCATGCATCTGGCCAGTTGTGCAAGGGACTCTGAGGGACTCCCTGTTTCCATCTCTATTGCATACTGCCACAGTGTGACAGAGTCATCTGCCTGGTCTTCCTCATTGCCCTCTGCCTCTTCCTGCTCCTCTCCTCTCACCTGTGTAGATAAACCACTCATTTCTGTTTACATTGCTTGTCTGTGAATGTCCTCCTCCTCCACCAGTTTAGCCCCACCCAGGGATCAGGTGGCCTTGAGATATAGGCACCCCGTCTCCCACACTCTGGCCAGCCAGATTTATCCACATCTGCTCCAGGATGTGAAGGAGTGGAATGATGTGGTTCATCTCTTGGCGACTTACAAATAAAGTGGCCTCCTCATAGGGCCTGAGCAAGTGGCAGGTGTCACACATGAGCTGCTACTGGTTAACAAGTTACAAAGGGGAGTGCTCCTGTCTGCCTGCATCATCAAGTAATTGCTTACAGCCTTTCACTGCTTATATAGTTGGTCCAACATGTGGAGGGTGGAGTTCCAATGAGTAGAAAAATTGCAGCCCCGACAGAATGTTCTTCCCGTTATTGGTGACAATGGCTCTGATATTCAGTTGGTGAGGAGAAAGCAAGGATTCTACTTCTTGATGAATGACGCAAATCAGTTCCTTCCCTGTGTGACTTTGTTCGCCCAGGCAGGGCAGGTGGAGAACAGCGTGGTTATTTTTAGGATGGCTTGCAGTTGGGTGGAAGACTTTGAGAACCTCTTTACAACCAAAGTAAAGACGTGCGCCATGCAGGGCACATGGGTCAGCCATCATTGATGCAGCACCGACATGATGTTCTTCCTGTTATCGTTGGCAATGGCTCTGATCTTCAGTTGGCAAGAAGACAGCCAGGATTCGATTTCCTCTTTAAGGACACGGCGCAGTTACTCCCCGGTGTGACTCTGTTCGTCCAGGCAAACCAGTTGCAGAACATTGTGACACCACCGTTCTCTGCATAGGTGGTATGCTTGAGGAGCACTCCGAATTGTGCCTCCAGTGCAGACTGAGGACAAGATTGAGGAGGCAGAGAAAGACATTGGTGCAAGACTCACAGCTTGAGAAGGTGGAGGTGGCAGTGCTGGTGTGGCTGGGCAGGATCCACATTTACCCAGTTGGGCCGTAAAGGACATATATTGTTCTTGACTGCTCCACATGTCGGCACTGCCATGAACTTTAGCAGACACCTACAGGCTCAAAGACTGGCCCAACTTCTGTGTAACATATGTGTGCAGGGCTGGTACTGTCTTTTTGTAGAAGTAATAATGGCTTGGGACTCTGCACCTTTGCTTGGCAAACTTGTAGTACCAACAACTTGGCCAGGAGCACATTCAGCTTCTGCACCATTGGATGAGTGCACGCATACTGTTGTCTTTTTGCAATTGTCTTGGTGATCAATTGATGACGAAATGAGTGACAAGGAGCAGGAGCATCAGAACCAGTAGATGATGGGAAGGAAACACAACTCCCTTCTGCTGAGGTGGTGGAGCCATAATTGCTGGAAAAGGTGTGTGGGCAACTTAGAGATGCAGCAGTTGCTGTGTCAGGCTGTACCACTACATAGTGTCATGAATTCCCCAGGCCACTTTATGGTGATGCTGCTTATGTAGACACAGGGCCATGGTGCCAACATTGGCACCCTGGCTAAAATTCATCTTCTGCCCACAGATTCTAAAAACGACCACACTGACAGGTAGGCTCCTGAGTACAGATGTCTACCCTGGGAATGTTTGGCTCCAAAATCACACTGCTTCCACCCTGCTGACTCATGGCCAAGCTAGCACCCTCACCAGTTACCATGTGCGATCAGCTACATCATCGTCTACTATTGTTTGCACGTTACTGATCTCACCCTCACCAGTTTCGGGGTCACGTGCCTGACCGCTCATAACTCCTGCTCCCACTAGACTCACATCATTTCTACTTGCCCGCCTATAGGAGGAAGCAGCAGATCTCTTCTCCCCATGTTGCCTGGGCAGTAGCTGCTGACTGTCTTCAATAAGCTCATCCTTGCTAAAAAGCAGAGAAGAGCCGACAGCATACTATACTTCCAGAGCAGAAGCAACAGAAAATGAAAGAGGCAGGTTCAGGACAGGTGGGGGTACAGAGCTTGTTCCTAGGCCATGGCAACTAAGCATGGTGTCAGAGAAATCCACCAACTCCTGGCTGGGAGGTGTCTAATGTCAGCTGCGACTGCTGCAACCCCCCCCCCTTCTTATGCTGCTACTTCGAGCTCCAGAAACATTTGAAATAAGATAATGTGTACACCTCAAAATCTGTAGTATCAGGCCGCAATTTCACCACAGAATCAAGGATGGATGTATGTATGTATATATATATATATATAAGTGAGCTCTCTAAAATGAGTATTATCAGGCGGCAATCAGAATTGAAGATTAACAGATTTACTTATGTAAAAAACACTTTGAACACCCTAAAATCTGTAGTATCAGGCTTCAATTTCACCCCAGAATCAAGGATAAATGGATGTATTTATGTATAAAAGAACATTAAAAAACACAAAATGTATAGTATCATCGTGCAATTTCACCCCTTAATCAAAGATTAATGGATGTACATATATATATATATATATATATATATATGTAAAAAACATAGGCAGCCTAAAATCTGTAGTGTCAGGCCACAATTTCACCCCAATTATACAATTAAGGATTAACGAATTTACTTATGTTAAAAAAGAATATGAACATCCTAAAATCTCTAGTATCAGGCCACAATTTCATCCCAGAATCAAGGATGAATGGATGTACCTATGCATAAAAGAACATGAACTCCCCAAAATGTGTAGTATCATGCTGCAATTTCATCCCAATTACACAATTAAAGAGGTTGTCACTTGTATAGGAATGATCCGTCCCATTGAAATGAATGAGACGGCTTGGGTGTAATTACACCTGCTCACCGCTGCAGATGTGATGGCGAGCGAGTAAACAATGAAAAGGAGGCAGCGCTGGCACGCCGTGTGCCTTCTCTTCAAACAGCTGATCAGCGGGGGTGCCCTCAATTCTGAGGATAGGTCATCAATAAAAATAACTTGGACAACCCCTTAAAGGGTTAACAAATTTACTTATGTATAAAAGAACGTAAACACCCTAAAATCTGTAGTATCAGGCCGCAATTTCACCCTAGAATCAAGGATGAATTTAAGTACTTATGTACAAAAGAACGTGAGCACCCTAAAATCTGTTGTATAATTCTGCAAATTCACCCCAATTACACAATTAAGCATTAAAGGATTTATTTATGTAAAAAAGAACACGAGCACCTAAATCTGTAGTATCAGGCCACAATTTCACCCCAGAATCAAGGATGAACCTATATATGAAAGAACATGCACACCCCAATGAAGGCTTAACAGATTTGCTTATGTAAAAAAGAATGTGAACACCCCAAAATCTGTAGTATCAGACCGCAATATCACCCCAATAACAAAATCAAGGATTAATGGAATTACTTATGTATAAAACAATGCAAATAACTTAAGATCAGTATTATTAGAACACTTTTTAACCCCAATTAGTGCAGCAAGGTGAAATAGAATAGCTTCTCTATTAGCCAAGCTTTACACTGTTTAATTGGCCCTTGCTCTCTTCCCTATAGTGTGGATAAAGCCTCCCTATTATATCCCTACACTAATCTGTCCCTGAACTGTTCAAAATTAATATTTTGTAAATAAAGTCTTTCTTAATTACTGTCCCTAGCCCCTGCCTCTCCATGCACTAAGTTCACTGGAAAATGGCAGAGACTGGGCACGATGAGGTTTTTTATAGGGCTGTGACATCGTAGGGGCTGGCTATCTGCTGATTGGCTCGCTGCATGGCATTATGGGTGATCCATTGTTCCCGGGCTTCTTACGTCCTGTTTCTAACTTGTGCAGTAGCCATTTTAGAAAAAGTATGATTAGTTACCATGAAGCGCAAGGAAATTCGACTTTGTTACAAATCAAATTTTTCCTGAAATTCAGATCAAATTCCACTTCGTCAACTTTGATTGGCTCAACAATAGACATATGTATGCTGCTTAAATAAATTTAACACCCCCCCCATTTTCTTTCAAATTTCAGCCATGTGGAAACTGAGTACAGATAAACTGACAATTGAGAGGCGTTAGTGTCATGATACAGGCCACACCATGCAGCACGTAGATTTCTGCTGCTTAGAAAAATTTGAACTCCACAAAAAAAATTACAAAACTTTACCCTTGTGGAAACTGAATGCAACACATAAATTTAACCTCCTACCAGTAACATTAACCCCTTGGCGACAATTGACGTACCGGTACGTCATGGGCGCGATGTACTTCGCGCAACAGGGCGTACCGGTACGTCATGCATGTTAACCCCCGCTGCTCAGTGCAGCGGGGTTAACATGCTTTGATGGCGGCTGTTAGACACAGCCAGCCATCCATAGTGAAGGCCTCGGGGGGTGCCGTGCACCCCCCATAATGGCGATCGCTGTGAATGGCTGGTCTATTCAGACCAGCCATTCACAGCAGGCTCCGTGTACTCGGCGGGGATAGCGCTATTCTAGCGAATCCCCGCCGAGTGTCAGGGGTTAGGGGGAGGTCAGGGTGTCTCCCCCGCCCCCCCCGATCGGCTGTGATTGGTCAGTGACTGGTCACTGACCAATCACTGAACAAAGAAAATCAAAATAATAAAGTTAAAAAAGTTAAATAATGGCACCTGCTCAGCCTGCTTCCTGTTTGTCCGGATTGCGAGCTGAGCAGGTGCCTGGTTAGGTAAAGTGCCCCCCCCGGCCCCCCAGTCCTGTCCTACTTACCTGTCCTGCAGTCCTCCGTCCCTCTGGCTGCTGCTGCTGCCTCCGTCTGCGTCCTCGTGGTTCCGGAGCTCCAGCTTCTTGCAGAGCAGTGCCACCTAGTGGCCTGCCTGCATCTAGCAGCTAATTAGAGTTTTTTTTTTTTGGGGATCATCTGGCCAACATCTGTATGGCCATATTCTCCCGTGTCTGCGGCCGATAATCACTGATCAGACGTGTTTTTGCGGCTGATCAGCGGTTATCAGTTTTTTTTTTTTTTTTTTTTTTTGCCATCTGGCTAACATCTGTGTGGCCAGGTTGTCCGTGGCTGATAACTGCTTATTGAGCCAGTTTTTTTGCGGCTGATAAGTAGTTATCAGTTTTTTTTCCTGGCGTGCATCCAGTGGATGCACACCGGTAAAAAGTGACACAAAAGTGGTTGAAAGTAAAATCACTACACTGCCCTACACTACGCTACACACATAATAAAGTAATTTCACCCCCCACACACACATCACATTCCCCCTAGAAAATAAAAATGTCCCGCAGATCCCACAGGGGGTATACGGTGTCAGAGGCATATGAAATTATTGCCAATAACTCCGACACCGATACCGCCAGTGAGGAAGAAGAAGAGGATCCTGCTTTCCTCCATTCTTCTTCCTCCTCGTCATCCAGTGATGACGAGCGTCCAATTAGGCGACGTCCCAGAACGGTCGCACCGGAGCCCCCCCATACAGGGGCTCCTGTGTGGACCCCAGCCACCCCAAATTACGCACCATGCATTCCTGCGTTTGTGGGACGCGCAGGAATCCAGATGTGCACAACAAATTTCACAGAAATTGATTTTTTTACGTTCTTTTTCTGTGATGAATTTGTTGAGCACATGGTGGTGCAAACAAATTTATATGCCAGTCAATTCCTGGCCCAAAATCCGACGTCTTGCTATCACAGACCCCCACAGGCGTGGACGTCTGTGAATGCAGCAGAGATTAAGACATTTTGGGGTCTCTTTCTGCATATGGGTCTAGTGAAGAAACCCAAAATTCGGCAATATTGGAGTGGTGACATTATATACAACACTCCAATATACCGCATGGCGATGGCACGGCAACGGTTCGAACTGATCCTAAAGTTCTTGCATTACAATGATAATGCAACGTGTCCACCCCGTGATCACCCCACATATGACCGGCTGTTCAAAATACGGCCGGTCATAGATCACTTCGCCAAGAAATTTGTTGAGGCCTATACCCCGGAGAAGTTTCTGTCCCTTGACGAATCCCTAGTAAGTTTCAAGGGCAGACTTCACTTCCGGCAGTACCTGCCGAGTAAGCGGGCACGGTACGGGATTAAACTCTATAAACTCTGTGAGAGTACCTCCGGGTACACTTACAGGTTTAGAGTTTACGAAGGGAGGGATACCCGCATAGAGCCCCCAGAATGCCCCCCCACCCTTGGAGTTAGCGGGAAAATAGTGTGGGACCTAATGTTCCCACTGCTGGACAAGGGTTATCAACTGTACGTTGATAACTTCTACACCAGCGTCCATCTCTTTCAGGCCCTTGCTGCCCGAGCTACCACAGCTTGCGGAACTGCAAGGAAAAACCTGAGAGGCCTCCCAACCTCCCTGTTAGCAACACCGATACCACGGGGTGATAGTAGGGCCTATTGTAGTGATAGAATGTTGCTGGTCAGATATAAGGACAAAAGGGATGTCCTTATGCTGACCACCATACATGACAGCGGCAGCACCCCTGTGACGCTGCGTGGTTCCACAACAGAGATCCTAAAGCCGAACTGTGTTGTGGATTACAACCATTATATGGGAGGAGTTGATCTGTCTGATCAAGTCCTCAAACCATATAACGCCATGAGGAAAACCAGAGTCTGGTACAAGAAGCTGGTTGTCCACATGGTTCAAACGGCAATGTACAACGCCTTTGTACTTTGCCGCTTGAACGGTTACACAAGGAGATTCCTTCAGTTCTAGGAGGTAGTAATAAAGGCCTTGATATTTGGTGACCAAGAACAGGCGAGCACCTCTGGAACTGAAGGCTCCCGTATTGTCCCAGGGCAACATTTCCCGGGTGAAGTCCCCCACTCCGGGAAAAAGGGACGATCACAGAAAAGATGCAGAGTGTGTTACAAAAGAGGTATACGAAGGGACACCAGATATCAATGTGACACCTGTCCCGATCACCCGGGCCTCTGCATAAATGAATGCTTCAAGGCGTACCACACGTCTATGAGGTATTAGATTTCTGTGATCTTTGTCCCCATTTTTTAAGGTCACCCCTGGGATTCTTCACTGTAAGAGCGTTGAGACACCATGGACCAGAGGAAACGGTCATGGTGAACTCAACCGAGAAGGTTGTTGATCCAGGGATTTATTCCGATTGCCAGATTGGAGTCAGGAAGGAATTTTTCCTTACAGTGAGGTAAATTGGCGTCTGCCTCCTGGGGTTTTTGCCTTCCTCTGGATCAACACTACAGGGCCTGTGAGCACTTGGCCTGTGACATCACTAGTACAGCGTGATGTCACAACCGGAGTGATGTCACAAGCCAGGTACTCCGGAATGCAGAGGAATTCCTGCCCTGGTAATAGAAATACATTGCAATTCCAGACTAATGCAAAGGGCGCTCCTTTCATTCTAAGCCCTACTGTGCGGGCACACACCACTTTACATCCACATATGGGGTATCTACGTTCTCAGGAGAAATTGCATTACAAATATTGGGGGGCTTTTTCTCCTAAGACCCCTTATAAAAATGAAAAAATTGTGCCCACCCAACAAATAAGTGTAAAAAATAGTTTTTTTTTTTCCACTTATATATAGGGGTAGGCCCTAATTTTTCATTTTCTCAAGGGTCTTAGGAGAAAAAGCCCCCCACTATTTTTAATGCAATTTCTCCTGAGAACATAGATACCCCATATGTGGATGTAAAGTGTTGTGTGCCCGCACAGTAGGGCTTAGAAAGGAAAGAGTGACCTTTGGATTTTGGATTTAGCTGGAATTGTCACTGGAGGCTATGTCATGGTTACAAAGCCCCCCTAGTGTCTGGACAGTGGAAACCCCCACGTGACCCCATTTTGGAAACGTAACCCCTCAAGGAACATTTCAATGGGTGCAATGAGTGGTTAGACCCCATAGGTAAGTTACTGTAGTTTGGGAAAATGGATAGTGGAGATAAAAAAAATGGGTTTTTCATTTCAACCATCCATTTTCCCAAACTACAGTAACTTACCTATGGGGTGTAACCACCTATTGCACCCATTGAAATGTTCCATGAGGGGTATCGTTTCCAAAATGGGGTCACATGTGGGGGGTTTCCACTGTTTAGACACATGGGGGCTTTGTAAATGTGACATAGCCCCCAGTGACAATTCCAGCCAAATCCACTGTTAAAAATCCAAAAGGGCGCTCTTTCCTTTCTAAGCTATGCTGTGGGCCCATAGACCACTTTATATACACATATGGGGTATCTATGTTCTCAGGAGAAATTGCATCACAAATATTGGGGGGCTTTTTCTCCTTATACCACTTGTGAAAATGAAAAATTTGGGCCTACCCAAACATATAAGCGTAAAAAAATTATTTTTGTTATACTTATATGTTGGTGTAGGCCTAAATTTTTTATTTTCACAAAGGGTGTAAGGAGAAAAAGCACCACAAAATTTATGATGCAATTTCTCCTGAGAATGTAGGTACCCCATATGTGGATATAAAGTGGTGTACGGGCACACAGCATGGCTTAGAAAGGAAAGAGCGTCCTTTGGATTTTGGAGAGTGGATTTGGCTGGAATTGTCACTGGGGGGCCATGTTGCTTTTACAAAGCCCCCTGGTATCTGAACAGTGAAAGCCCCCAAAAAGTGACCCCATTTTGGAAACGACACCCCTCAAGGAACATTTTAAGGGGTGCAGTGAACAGTTAGACCCTATAGGTAACTTACAGAAGTTTATTAAAGTGGACAATGGAAATGAAAAAAAATATTTTTTACACTTATATGTTGAGGTAGGCCCATATTTTTCATGATCAAAAGGGTTATTAGAAGAAAAAGCCCCCCAATATTTGTGATGCAATTTCTCCCGAGAATGTAGATACCCCATATGTGGATATAAAGTGGTGTACGGGCACACAGCATGGCTTAGAAAGGAAAGAGCGTCCTTTGGATTTTGGAGAGTGGATTTGGCTGGAATTGTCACTGGGGGGCCATGTTGCTTTTACAAAGCCCCCCTGGTATCTGAACAGTGAACGCCCCCAAAAAGTGACCCCATTTTGGAAACGACACCCCTCAAGGAACATTTTAAGGGGTGCAGTGAACAGTTAGACCCTATAGGTAACTTACAGAAGTTTATTAAAGTGGACAATGGAAATGAAAAAAAATATTTTTTACACTTATATGTTGAGGTAGGCCCATATTTTTCATGATCAAAAGGGTTATTAGAAGAAAAAGCCCCCCAATATTTGTGATGCAATTTCTCCCGAGAATGTAGATACCCCATATGTGGATATAAAGTGGTGTACGGGCCCACAGCATAGCTTAGAAAGGAAAGAGCCCCCATTGGATTTTGGAGAGTGGATTTGGCTGGAATTGTCATTGGGGGCTATGTCACATTTACAAAGCCCCCCTGTGTCTAAACAGTGGAAACCCCCCCCATGTGACCCCATTTTGGAAACGACACCCCTCAAGGAACATTTCAATGGGTGCAGTGATCAGTTAGATCCAATAGGTAAATTGCAGAATTTTAGGAAAGTGGACAGTGAAAACAAAAAAATGGATTTTTCATTTTCACTGTCCACTTTCCTAAATTTCTGTAATTTACCAATTAGGTCTAACTGATCACTGCACCCCTTGAAATGTTCCTTGAGGGGTGTCGTTTCCAAAATGGGGTCACATGTGAGGGGTTTCCAGTGTTCAGACACAGGGGGGCTTTGTGAACGCAACATAGCCCCCAGTGACAATTCCAGCCAAATCCACTCTCCAAAATTCACACTGCGCTGCTTCCTTTCTAAGCCGTTCTGTGCACCCACACAATACTTTACATAGACATATGGGGTATTTCCGTTCTCGGGAGATATTGCACCACAAATTTTGTGGGGCTTTTTATCCTTCTACCCTTTGTTAAAATGAAAAATTTGGGGTTACACCAATGTGTAAGTCTAAAAAATCTGATTTTCCATTTTTACAGACTATCTTTGGGTTATTCCTGTGAGACACCTATAGGGTTAACAAACTTCAACAATCTAATTCTGAGTACTTTGAGGGGTGACGTTTTTAAAATGGGGTCATTTATGGGGGGTTTCCTTATGTAAGCCCCTCAAAATCACTTTATATCTGAATTGGTGCTAAAAAAAAATGGTTTTGGAAAATTTGGTGAAAATTTGAAAAATGGCTTCTAAACTTCTAAGCCTCCTAACGTCCTAAAAAAGTAAAATGACGTTTACAAAATGATGCCAACATAAAGTAGACATATGGGGAATGTAAAATAAAAAATATTTTTGGAGGTATTACGGTGTATTTTGAAAGTAGAGAAATTGAAATTTGGAAATTTGCAAATTTTTCCGAATTTTTGGTAAATTTGGGATTTTTTCATAAATAAGGGTGAAATATATTGACTCAAATTTATGACTGTCATGAAGTACAATGTGTCACAAGAAAACAATCTCAGAATGGCCTGGATAAGTAAAAGCGTTCCAAAGTTATAACCACATAAAGTGACACATGTCAGAATTCAAAAATTTGGCCCAGACATTAAGGCCAAAATGGGCTCTGTCCTCAAGGGGTTAAAATTGAAAAAACCCTTCCAAAAATGTCACTTTTTTATTGCAGATTATGAGTTTATGTCTCAAGCAAATACAATTGGCACATAACTCAGTTTCGTTAAGTGCTTATTAACCCCTTATTACCCAGCTAATTTGACCCTTTAAGGAAGGGGAGTGCATTCCCTAATTGCATTACAATTTTCCTAAATTTGTTTTATTTTTTTCTTCAGTGTATCTATATGAGACCTTGGCTTACTGGGATTAGTTATAGTTTTTCTACGAAACATTTATGATAGCATTTAATTAATATTTTTACTGTGTATAAAACATGTATTTCAAAATTTCAACTGCCAGCCAGACTGAGGCTAGAATTCAAGAGGAGATATAATGGAAGGGAATGAAGATAACTGGACAATTGTCATGTTTTTTCTAGTTTATGGAGGGGTCAGACAGGAGATGAAGTGGTGGTGGTGGTGGATCATGCAGAAGGAAAGCTATATGGCTAATTAGCAGTGATCCTGTGTGACAGTGTGTGACTGGAACACATGCAGAGGAGGCAGCCAATGATCAGGTAACATCAGGGAGCAAGGAACACTTTATTATTGACGGTATGGAGGATATGAGACAGAGGGAGCACACAGACAGGCAGAGTGAAGGGACTGATCACATGGACATTCAGAATGAAGACAGGAAGAGGAGGTTTATTACTGAAGCAAGCAGGGAGAGACAGGGCACACAAGAAGGAGAGGTGAGGGGGATCAAGAATACATTTCACAAACTTTATTTTACTTTATTTTACCTCCGATCAGCCTGAGCTAACAGGATAATTTGAAGGGAGAGAAAGCAGCTACTAATTAGCTGTTGTCCCTGCACTGAAACTGCTGCTTCAGTGAAAGTGAAAGTAAGAACATGTTTTATCCCCGATTATTCCCGACTTGATTTCTAACAGTGATCTCCTGATTGATAGCAGCTAGAAGCATGGTGGTCTTGTATTAAAGCCTGGGATGCCAGCTTTAAAACAACACCAGTTTCATGATTCTAGCTGCTACCAATCAGGAGATATCAGTAGCTAAAGCAGCCGCCCCCCCCATCTACTTCTGCCCGACTCCAGCTCGGGCAGAACATTTAAAGGGGTATTCTCATCTTAGACAATGGGGGCATATCGCTAGGATATGCCCCCATTGTCTTATAGGTGCGGGTCCCACCGCTGGGACCCGCACCTATAGCCAGAACGGAGCGGGGAGCGCTGCGCCTGGAGGACCCCAGGTTTCCGGGGGTCCGGCCACCACCAGGCGCAGCTCCCCGTGCCGCTCATAGGAATGAATGGGAGCTGGGCCGTGCATGCGCGGTCGGCTCCCATTCATTTCTATGGAGCCGACGGAAGTAGCCGAGCCAGCGCTCGGCTATTTTCGGCGGCCCCATAGAAATGAATGGAGGGCGGCTGCGCATGCGCAGTGCGCCCTCATTCACTTCGGGGGCTCCGTTCTCGATATAGGTGCGGGTCCCAGCGGTGGGACCCGCACCTATAAGACAATGGGGGCATATCCTAGTGATATGCCCCCATTGTCTAAAATGAGAATAACCCTTTAAGTACTTTTCCCACTGCCCGAGCTGGAGTCGGGCAAAACAGTTAGGTGGTTAACCTGCTTAAAGAAATACACCCTACACATAAACTGATGATTGAAAGGCATTAGTAGCGTGATACATCATAATCAGCCGGAGGAGTGTGAAAATCCTCCTGAATCCAGGTTTGGTTTATTTTGACAAAGTGATGTTTTGGACACTGACAGAGGAAAGTTTGGTCTGTTTGGGTGTCACCATACCCCCCAGGGAGGGGGGGGGTTAAAACCTCTCTCTCAGATAACACTTAAGGCAGTGCAAGAAAGACAATACAGAGCATTTCAGTCTACCTGCCCAGAAATCCATGGGGACAGAGAACTGGGTATGTGACAGAGACTGACCATAGTTTAGGTAGGCCTGAAGCTGGAAGTTGAGGTGGAAGCTGTCGGCTTGCTTGAGGAGACTAAAATGGCTACTGCTGCTGAGTCTTCTGCAGCTAGGGGAGGGGGTGACTCTGAGGTGGGCAGAGGGGGCCTTCCTTCCAGACAAGTTGGCGGCAGACGTCTGCTCACCGTAAGCTATGGCAAGCTGTGTAAACAGAATTTCCTAGTACTAACATAATTTGTCCTCCCTTTCTGACAGAGGAAAACACTCCCCCAATTTGCCTTGGTAGTGAGGGTCTAAAAGAATGGCTATCCAGTAATCATCAGACTGTTTAATGTCAACGATACACCTGTTACTGCGTAAGCAAGTGAGCATACAGGTGGTCATTCTAACCGGATGCCTAGAGAACCACTCCTTTCCGACTCCTCCCCCACTGGGAAGATTGGTTGTCTTAGTAGGTGCCATCCTCATCATGGTCCTCATGCTCCCCCACCTCTGTTCTAAGATAAATATGAGAGGAATGATGTTGTGCATGATGCAGTTGTCCCTGCTGACAAACTTTGTGACCTCTTCGAAGGGCTTCAGCAACTGACAGGCATCTCAGATGAGCAGACACTGCCTGACCTAGAAGCAACACATGCTCGCTGCTGAGGCTGTCTGGTTATGACAAAATTGTTCACTGCTTTCCAGGTTTTGTAGATTAACAGGTGTAGTGCCAGGCCATTCTGTCCAGAACATTCATCACTACATAAGAAGTGCTTAGACAGTCTCCTGGACTTTGTAAGCACCTTGCACAAGCCAGTGTACTTATTTAGAAAGTGCTGCGCCACTAGGTTGATGACTGTGCCATGCAGGGAGTATGTGTTATTTTGCTCAGATTCAGGGTGACCACGATGTTGTGCCTGCTGTAGTCTCCCTGCTGTCTCCCTATGCAATCCATATAGTCTCAAAAAACTCTCCCTATGATCCCCCCAGCACTGTCCCTGCACTCATCCAATCCAATATTCTTTTTTAAACAGTTTTCAGCAACACTGTCTCTAGCGCATGAGGCTTTTATAGGGCTGTGAAATCAGAGGGGATGGCTATTTGCGGGTTGGATGGCTGCATGGCAGCTTTCCCGGACTTCTTACTTTCACTTTGTAACATGTGTAGTGCCATTTTAGAAAACAAAATATTCGTTATCACAAAGCTCAAGGAAATTTGCATTTGCAGTGAATCTAATTTTTCCTAAACTTCAGATCGAATTCCACTTCGGATGCTTTGATAATAATAAAAGCAAAATGTGACCATAGTCTGTAATACATTTAAAACATAAAACTGTCAATCCATGCAGTTCAGCAGAAAAGATATACTTTTAGAAGGATGTTAATTCCTTTTGAAAATAACATTTCCTATATTTCTCCATTAATGTTGCAGAGAACTATGCTAATATACCAAAAGAAAATATGCGGGGAGACTAAATATGACCAAACACTTTATTAATTACATAAGCTAAAATACATACATAAAATACATAAATCATATAAGCACCAACTAATTGGTGGTGGCGTAGTTACACATCAGGCATATTTAATAAAACAGGACAGTGGAGAAAGGTAGTAAATAATCATATATCCCTGGGTACACCATCCCCTTACCCAACCAGTGCACAATCACAGTATCACTACCAATATAAGTATATATATGTATACAAAGGCACTGTGGGAGGAATTCACATGTAAATCATACTAAATGTATCAATGAACACCCATAAGGAAATTAAACACCAGTATCATCCTACCTTCACCACTGACCCGTACCCCGACGCGCGTTTCGCTACTGCTTCATCAGGAGATGAATGTCATATGCCCATAAGGCCCTATTTATACCCCTCTAGGGTTTGATAAGACATGTGCTTCTCGTTACCTTGGTCCATGCGCTACCATTGGCGCCAGGTACGTATACCGGAATTGACGTACCGGAAATGACGTATCGATATTATATATATATCTATTTGCCCGTTTTTAAAGAAACCTAGGTTCATACTTCTTCATAATCCGAGGTGCCGCTATACTCCCTTCCTGTCCCTCTTCCCAAACCCACTAAAATATTACATATACTACCGCAATTACTATCGTGGATCCGGAAGTGACGTCAGAAAGGCCGGTAACTGCGTTTCAAGCTGGAACGCATATCAGTAAGTCGCGCCGGATATCCGGGGGGAAGCAATATGTGCTGCTTCGTGATGGTGCATTCACCCGGCTTCCGCAATACGTCATCAAAGGAAGAGTAATGCGTTCCATTCTGGAACGCATACCAGCATATGGAAGCCTGTTACTGATACCACACATGCGTTCCAGTCTGGGACGCAAAGCAGCCCTCCCATATATTCTATTAGGCATCACTAATGATGTTAAATACATGAATACAATATAAATAATTAATACATCAAAATTAATATATAGGAGAAAGGGAAGATGACATCAGCAAATCTTCAATAATGTATAGTCCAATATAAAAATATAAATATAATAAAACTAAATATAAAACTGGAAATATAACAGTGTACCAATCTGATATAATACAATGTGATATAATACATCCTAAATAGCTCTATACATAGTGAACATCGCAAATTAATTGTACAAACTCCATAAATGCATCACCTTAAAATTCATACTATTATGATAATATATCCTAAATAGCTCTATACATAGTGATCATCGCAAATTAATTGTAGCAACTCCATAAATTCATCACCTTAAAATTCATGCTATTATGACCAAACAAAGTACAAAATTGTGACAATGTGACACATGTGAAGTGCCCCACCAAAGTGCCAATGTGCAAAGTGCTAGTAAGTGACCAAAATACTATAAATCCCACTCCAATAATTAACAAAATCACAAATGAATAAAATTAATAAAAAAAATATGATAAATAAAAACCAAACATCCCTGTTGATAACAGATATTAGTGTTCTATATCACCATCTCACACACATTGAGAAAGTATGTACAGTACAGACCAAAAGTTTGGACACACCTTCTCATTCAAAGAGTTTTCTGTATTTTCATGACTATGGAAATTGTAGATTCACACTGAAGGCATCAAAACTATGAATTAACACATGTGGAATTATGTACTTAACAAAAAAGTGTGAAACAACTGAAAATATGTCTTATATTCTAGGTTCTTCAAAGTAGCCACCTTTTGCTTTGATTACTGCTTTGCACACTCTTGGCATTCTCTTGATGAGCTTCAAGAGGTAGTCACCTGAAATGGTATTCCAACAGTCTTGAAGGAGTTCCCAGAGATGCTTAGCACTTGTTGGCCCTTTTGCCTTCACTCTGTGGTCCAGCTCACCCCAAACCATCTCAATTGGGTTCAGGTCTGGCGTAGCACCCCATCACTCTCCTTCTTGGTCAAATAGCGCTTACACAGCCTGGAGGTGTGTTTGGGGTCATTGTCCTGTTGATAAATAAATGATGGTCCAACTAAACGCAAACCGGATGGAATAGCATGCCGCTGCAAGATGCTGTGGTAGCCAAGCTGGTTCAGCATGCCTTCAATTTTGAATAAATCCCCAACAGTGTCACCAGCAAAGCACCCCCACACCATCACACCTCCTCCTCCATGCTTCACGGTGTAGAGTTCATCCGTTCACCTTTTCTGCGTCTCACAAAGACACGGTGGTTGGAACCAAAGATCTCAAATTTGGACTCATCAGACCAAAGCACAGATTTCTTCTGGTCTAATGTCCATTCCTTGTGTTCTTTAGCCCAAAAAAGTCTCTTCTGCTTGTTGCCTGTCCTTAGCAGTGGTTTTCTAGCAGCTATTTTACCATGAAGGTCTGCTGCACACAGTCTCCTCTTAACAGTTGTTGTAGAGATGTGTCTGCTGCTAGAACTCTGTGTGGCATTGACCTGGTCTCTAATCTGAGCTGCTGTTAACCTGCAATTTCTGAGGCTGGTGACTCGGATGAACTTATCCTCCACAGCAAAGGTGACTCTTGGTCTTCATTTTCTTGGGGCGGTCCTCATGTGAGCCAGTTTCTTTGTAGCACTTGATGGTTTTTGCGACTGCACTTGGGGACACTTTCAAAGTTTTCCCAATTTTTCGGACTGACTGACCTTCATTTCTTAAAGTAATGATGGCCACTCGTTTTTCTTTACTTAGCTGCTTTTTTCTTGCCATAATACAAATTCTAACAGTCTATTCAGTAGGACTAACAGCTGTGTATCCACCTGACTTCTGCCCAACACAACTCATGTCCCAACCCCATTTATAAGGCAAGAAATCCCACTTATTAAACCTGACAGGGCACACCTATGAAGTGAAAACCATTTCAGGTGACTACCTCTTGAAGCTCATCAAGAGAATGCCAAGAGTGTGCAAAGCAGTATCCAAAGCAAAGGGTGGCTAATTTGAAGAACCTAGAATATAAGACATATTTTCAGTTGTTTCACACTTTTTTGTTAGGTATATAATTCCACATGTGTTAATTCATAGTTTTGATGCCTTCAGTGTGAATCTACAATTTTCATAGTCATGAAACTACAGAAAACTCTTTGAATGAGAAGGTGTGTCCAAACTTTTGGTCTGTACTGTATATATTATGTGTAAAATATTTAACTCATAAATAGAACTATATATTATATTATTATATACCACTATGAATATACTTATATACCAATTGTTCCTCAAAATTCAATACATAACCCATGAATTAAGTAGTAACAGTCTCAAATATAACCACCCTGGCTGCAAACTGGTATGACCCCTAATGTATAGCTGACAATCACGGTCCTATAATTTTGTCCCATATTGGCCATATGTGCAGCTACTAGTCATCACCATCTGATCCATATGCTAGTAAAAAGAAGAAGAAGGAGGACATCACTTTCTTCCGATGGAACTAAAGATAAGAAAAAGGAAGAAGAAAAAGGAAAAAAGGAAAAAGAGAACACATTAATTACTATATCGTCCTTGTAAGCAACGTATTGGTACCTAGGGCCATAGGGTAACCTCTCATATACACATTAAAAACCATTAAAACTGTGTACATATATGCCATCATGTACCTATAGAACACCCGCAATGTGACATAGAACATACGGCAGCCCACGTCCCCAAACTTTAAAGGAAAGGAACAAAGCTCAAACGCTCATTTAATCCATGGGGAACCATGGTGTTCAATGTCACAATCCAACACACCTCCCTTTGTGCCAAAAGTTGTTTCCAATTGCCTCCTCTGATGTTTACCACTATCCTATCAATGCCACTTACCTTTAATAATGATTAGAGATGAGCGAGTAGTGAAATATTCGAAAGTTCGAAATTCGATTCGAATAGACCGCGAAATTCGACTATTCGACCGAATATCGAATCCCATTAAAGTCTATGGGAAAAAAATGCTCGCCACTTGGAAATCTCAATTCGACCACTTGGAGGTCACCAAGTCCACCCTGAAACCTCAGAAAAGGATGCCAACACTGCTGGAATGCAACTGGGACAGCAGGGGAAGCATGTCTGGGTGCATATAACGCGCCCAAGTCGCACTATTACGCCACTATCACAGCCTCTCAACAATACACTCCAAAGACAATGTAACCTCTCTGTAAAGTGAGACCATACAAGGAAACCTTCTTTCCTCTACATTGCCATGGACCCCAAGCCAAACTAGACAAAAAAGAAGATAAAATTCTGCACCCCTTGAAATCACGTTGCCTATGACAACCACAGATGGCATAGGCAAAGGGGAAAGCAAATAGACCCCACCTCTAATTGTCATTGTGTGTGTGTGAGATGTGGTCAGACATGTCTTCTTTAAAATGTAAAAACAACTCAAACACATGCAGAAGCCTTAAAATGCCCAAATTGTTGGCGCTTGAGATGTCAGTGACCCGACCTGGCCCAGTGTCATGTCTAGCAGGTAAAGCAGTGGGGATGTTGAGGGATGCGTAGGACCGCAAAAGGCAGGAAGAGGCCGTGGGCTGGCCAGAGGCTCATGGAGAAGGCAGGCTAGAGCCCGCAGGGCCGCATCTCTTCCCTATAACAGGCCCCCACACAAAGCTCTCCCATCGAGGGCTCTTAGGTCCTTGTTGTGAAAATATTTTAATGAGTGCGCAAAGTTAGCTTCAGGTGAGCCCTCGAAAAAATTATATGGAGGCCCAAGAGGTGAGCCCTCGAAAAAATTAAGTGGAGGCCCAAGAGGTGAGCCCTCGAAAAAATTAAGTGGAGGCCAAAGAGGTGAGCCATAATAAAAATTGTTTGTAGGCCCAAGAGGTGAGACCTCTTAAAAATTGTTTGTAGGCCCAAGAGGAGAAACCTCCTAACAATTGTATTAAGGCCCAAGAGGTGAGACCTCTTCAAAATTATGTGGAGGCCCAAGAGGTGAGACCTCTTAAAAATTATGTGGAGGCCCAAGAGGTGAGACCTCTTAAAAATTATGTGGAGGCCCAAGAGGTGAGACCTCTTAAAAATTATGTGGAGGCCCAAGAGGTGAGACCTCTTAAAAATTATGTGGAGGCCCAAGAGGTGAGACCTCTTAAAAATTATGTGGAGGCCCAAGAGGTGAGACCTCTTAAAAATTATGTGGAGGCCCAAGAAGTGAGACCTCTTAAAAATTGTTTGTAGGCCCAAGAGGTGAGCCATAATTTTTTTTTTTTTTTTTATGGAGCAAATCTACGGCGGTTAAGGAGGAGGAGGAGGAGGTGGAGGAGGAAATGGCACTTCATACAGATGGCACTTCACTTTTGGCTGCTTTCCACTGTTGGAGAAGCAAAGTCCTGGTCAATCCACTTGCTGTTCATTTTGATTAGCGTCAGCCTGTCGGCACTGTCAGTTGACAGGCGGCTGCGCTTATCGGTTATAATGCCCCCGGCTGCGCTGAACACCCTTTCTGATAGCACACTGGCAGCAGGGCAGGCAAGCACCTCCAAGGCGTACAGGGACAGTTCCAGCCACGTGTCCAACTTGGAGACCCAGTAAGTGTAGGACGCCGAGGGATCGGGGGGGACAGGGTTACGGTCTGCCAGGTACTCCCGCAACATCCGCCGATACTTGTCCCTCCTGCTGATAGCGGGCCCCGCAGTGATGGAAGTTGCACGAGGGGGTGCCATGAAATTATCCCACACCTTGGAGAGTGTTCCCCTGGTGGCTGTGGGCCTGATCGATGTTGTGGGACTCTGGGAGACCCTCTCCTCTCTGCCGCCAGCGATGGTGGGTGGGAAAATCTCCATCATGTTCTGCACGAGTTCCCTCTGGTATTCCAGCAATCGATTCATCCTCTCCTCTACCGGAATAAAAGAGGAGACGTTATCTTTATACCGGGGGTCCAGGAGTGCGAAGACCCAGTACAGTTTGTTCTCCACTATCCGGACAACACGTGTGTCCCGGGAAAAGCAGCCCAGCATGAAGTCAGCCATGTGTGCCAGACTCTGAATAGTCATGACGTCACTGCCCCAACCAGAAGGATCACTTGCCATTCCTCCTCTTCCTCTTCCGCCTCCTCTCCGCCCCATCCGCGCTGAACCAATGGGACGCACACAGCCTGACTGCTACCCTCGCCGCCAGCATCCTCCTCCTCTTCCACAGCCACCTCCATGTCGTCCTCCTCCTCATCCTCCTCCTCCTGCAACTGCCACCGTGAAGCAGACAAAAGTGTGGTCTGACTGTGTAGCTCCGTTGCGTCTCCTCCTACCCCCGTCTCCTCTGCGTGCAATGCGTTCTCCCTTATTGCGATGAGCGATTCTTTAAGGACGCATAGGAGCGGGATGGTTACGCTCACTATAGCGTCCTCGCTGCTGACCTTCTTGGTGGACTCCTCAAAGATACGCAGTACATCGCATACGTCTGCCATCCATGGCCACTCGTGGTTGGCAAACTGAGGGAGCTGAGTTGGATTTACGCGTGGATTCATAATCTGGTACTCCATCAATGCTCTCT